>DWJK01000563.1:0-21349 GCA_018248815.1 Croniades pieria auraria
AGTAGGCCTTCGTGCCAGACTTTGTCGAAGGCCTTTGCGACGTCGAAGAAGACTGCAATTGTCTTTTCGCGTCGGGGAGAGTGAGGATGACGTACGGCTGCCTTTAAGCGGCAACGTCCGACGGTTAAAAAGAGAGAAACGATCGCGATAATCTATCTCTATCTCTCTCTATCTCACTACTGACGCATGCGCAGAAAAAGAACCCTAGAGGTATTATAAATAGAGTAGGCAAGACATACGGCTGCCTGTAAGCGGCACATAGAGTTATTATACATAGAATAATCTCTGATTGTGATGACTTTCTGTAGTTTGGAAATATTCAGATACAGTTTTGTCACTAGTCTCGGTAAATTTATTGGTATCATCTAGTAATACTTTTTTGCTTGATTGTATACGAGGTACAGCATTTGATAGTAATTATATTAAAGTTGTATATCCATCAGTATTATGATTCAGCATCAAAGTGATCACTACAAATTCGTAAAGTTGTTTTATGGATATTTTTCCAATAGCATTTATTCATTGTCTTTGAATCATTATCCTTAGGAAATCTAAAGGAAAAAGAAATAAGTAGAATGAAATACCTCCTTCAATGAATAATTTTTTTTTAATACGTTAGGTAACATATCTTTGATCATTATCCTTAGGAAATCTAAAGGAAAAAGAAAAAAAGCAGAATGAAATACCTCCTTCAATGAATAATTTTTTTTTAATACGTTAGGTAACATATCTTTGAATACTATGTGTATAATAAATACAAAAACTGTAAACTTGTGTCAATTTCGACTATTGTCGAAAGGAATAGGTTTTATACACACAATGCACGTTATTGTCATTTTATTGGCTCAAATTAAATTTTACTCCAATTTGATCTTATGCGTTGAAATTTTAGGTTAGCTTTCAGCATTTCAATAAAAAAGACAATTGCTCACTACGCACGCGCAAAAAAAAGATAGGCAGATAGGTAGCCTCGTTTGCTTTCTCTTTTTTAGAGACATTTTAGGCTGACTCCCCTAATCTACGTATAATATATCTATGAATTTTCTGCATATTTTAACAGCTGTCAAAAATATTTCAAATAAGTCATTACAAAACTGCGAAAAAAAATCACATTGTTCGAATTCGTCTTCATTCTTGAAACTGATACTTGACAATTATGTCAAAAAGTATTTAAAAAACTTGCTAAATATGTATTGCGAGAATGCCTGCCTGGGTGTCGACTCCGCCTTAGAAGATCTGAAGGTGCTGAACGAAAGACTAAACGCCATGGTAATAGAGCAGGTGAACGGATCGCAGGAACTCGTAATGATGAACACGTTTGCACGTGAATGCGACGAATACCGGTATAAGAAGAGCTTGCAGGAAAGGTAATTACATGGAAATAGTGCGAGGCCATAGGCTTTAGGGGCTCTGCAACGCTGCACATTTTATTTATAAAGTGATGTGCGTTTTAAGATTAAACTTCACTTGCTATAACGTTGACGAAAAACATCGTCAGAAAATCGGCAGAACTAAGAATTTTCCATAACATTCTTCACCACTAAATTTCCGTCTAATAGTCATTCCTGTCTAATTATATGTAGAATTAAAGGATTGGTATTGATGACTTCGAGATCCTAATAAAAACTACTTACTCGAAATCATTGCAAAGCATCTAAATAGTACAATGTAAAAAGCTTGTAAACCACTGTAGGGATTTTATTAGACCTAAAACATTGGTTATTAACAAACTAGCTAACCTGCGAACGTCGTACCGCCTAAGAATCTGTTGCTCTTCCGCACTTTAAATCTCTGATATTATTTAAAATATTCGTTTTAATTACTTGCTGTGAAGAGTAATTTTAATTACATTACATACACAACGTAACTAAAGTATTTAATTGCACGGAAGATAATATCGTATTGTATAAAACAGCTTCGTAAATAACCCATTATATTTTTGCAACATGTGAAAGATTAAAATGGTTACTGTGGGTTAGTTTTAGGAGATAGACATATGTTATCGCGGTTTTTGTAGACCTATTTTAAAATATACAATTCCGTAGTACATTATTTTGATCTATCTCGTAAGGTTTGGACAGTGTTTGCAATGTAAGCGCACAAAAATACGTTTTGCGTTTTTTCTCTACTATAATACGCATGTATTATACATATAAACCTTCCTCTCGAATCACTTTATCCATTGAGGAAAACTACATTAAAATCAGTTGGGTTGTTTGAAAGATATAAGCGTACAGACAGCGCAAGCGACTTTATTTTATACTATATGTACCTACATAGATTATTTCTATATATATAGTCAAGTGTTGAAAGTGCGACTGCTGATCGAGAGTTACTGATTTCGATTCCGGTGTCGGGTATTATTGAATTTTACTTAATTAGATGTTCTAGTAGAAATTTCTAGTAGTTGCTCATTGTCTGGATCTGTTCCCGGTGTATGGCAACAAGCTCACCGCCATTCCCATGGTAGGATGTAAAGGTAACCGGTGAAATGTTGGTCTGTACCACACTCCTCTTCCTACCATTCAAGCTAAATATTATTATGTACATAGATGCTCATAATAAATGTCATAGAACATTGCTACTAACTTATCACTTATACTGGCTTTACACACCCCCTGGCATAGGTATGGTAGATAAAGAAAAAACAACACGATACTCAATAAAATGACTAATCCTGGTACACACGAGGTCAATAAAGAAGCAAAACTGTTATAATCTGTAACATTACATTTTACAAAAGTGTTTTTTAATGTTCTAATAGAAATAGTGGAGTAACACTGTCCCTTTGAAGAGATTTTTTAATTTAGTGATAACATTAAGGGACTTTCACATTCTAGAATATCAGAGGTAGCATCATGGCGATGGGTGCTCCAAGATCTGTCCAAACGTCTAGAAGAATCGATAGAAAGACTGCAGTACGAGCATAATGCCTTGCGTGTGGTGGTTCAGCGAATTGAACAAGAAATAGCCAACCATTCCAGAGAAAGTTCCCGACCTGGTGCCATGAATCCATTGTGTGACCATGTGGAAGAGACAATAATGGAGGTAGTTTGATATTTTTATCAGTGGACTAGTAAATAGATTTCTACGTGAGCATTGCTTGTAACGCGTCTTTGGTTTTTCCTCAGACAACTATTACCAATAGGTCAAGTATTCTTTCCTATTCTAACATCAAAATGTTAAATAAACAAGAACTTACTCTTTAATCTGTCTTTAAATATTTCTTTTTTAATTTTCTGTCAACATCACTTTGAATTTTTTTACTGCATTAAATTCTACTGGCTTGTAAGAACCAGCCGGTTAGTTTTCCACAATAATAAAACATTTTTTTAATACGATTATGACGTGTATGATTTGTCCAGTGAATAAAAGCATATCAAAAGACATAGGTCGATATAACCTACAAAGCGTTGTGTATTTATATAAACATCAAATGTTGTAGATATATATAAAATAATTCATCAATGTACGTCAATTATGAGGTCGATAACACTGTAACTGTAGTCCCACACGAATATCATGCTAATTTAACCATGACCTTTGATTTTATAGTTTTATTTATCTAAGTGTATATTAGTACCCAAGCTCCTAATACATTTTCCAGGAATTTAAGTTCCTTCGTGAACAGAAAAGGAGATTTGAAAAAATGATTCCGGAACTCGACAAGCAAATGGCCATATCGTCAAAAACAAAGAAAAAAATTGCAGAAGATATCCTCAATAAGGATCAAGCTATTTCTATAGACGAGAACAATTCTCCAAATCAGAGCAGTTCCAACATAAAAGATTGGAAGAAGAAAAGAAAAAAGTAAGAATATAAAAACATACTTCTTTTTCTTTCTTATTTTGATATGAATTTGAGTAAGAATTTTATCTGTATTTCTTATCCTCTTTCTCTTCCTTGTAAAACTCTTTTCTCTCTTTATTTTTTTTTCTTATATTACAAAAGTTTTTCTATTGATTTTAGAGGGCTACCCGTAATTCGTTGGGAGAAACGATGTGCAGCTTTGAAACGAGCTGGCTTGAGTGCTCTGACCAATGCGATCATTACAAGGCAGCAGGTGAGGGGTACCCAGACTATTAGGTCAATAGTAAATAACAGCACTAGCCGTTATTGACTATTTTTCTTTTAAACATTTCTTTAGCATCTGTACACTGTATACACATAATTAATTTATATGCACCTTAACTCACTTGGGTTTATCGAAATATCTTGATCAGTTTCGAACCTATTTAAGGTTCTTTTCGTTGTACTGGTAGCTGGTAGATGATTTTGAAGTGGTATAGAATTCTGCCTCTAACTCCAGGAGTCGTAGATCCAATGCTAACACATTTTTTCACAATTTTTTTAAAATGTTGTATCTTGTACAAAGGACAACATCGCACGGAAACCTCCATAGCCTAATTCTTTGTTATGTTCCCTAAATTGTCTGAAGTCTACTCGCTTTTGGCCAGATTGGCGCACAATGGCCCTCTTATTGTTAGAGGACACCTATATCCAATAGCAGAGCGTTACAAAGGGTAATTAATGACGATGATGATGATGATGATTCAGGTCCGAGGCGCAAGAGCACAGTTGTCCATCGCCGCACAATCGTTTGCAGCTAGAGTTGATTCAGCTCTGAGGCGTAGACTTCATAAGAACAGGGTCAAAGTGCAAGATTTGAATTGGCAACGAGAAGAGGTGAAAACATTTTGTCCTTTATAAATTTTAAATACCTATTACTTATTTTATCTATCATTAACAGTAAGAGTCTAAGTTAATAGCACTACACGTCAAAAATTCACAAAACCCCCGAAGTATATTCCGGTCACTCTTTTGGTACGTAGTTACGCGAAAATAGATTTAGACAGGCTCAAGCGTGACGCTGCAGAAAAAGACATGGCTGCGATTCAAACTGAACACACCGTTGATGACAAAGTTTTGGCTCTCAACAAAATAATTCGTGATCTATACGACACGCACGCTCCGCTGCACAAAATTAAGGATAAGCGTCAACCTGCACTTTGGATAACCCGAGAGATAAAAATCGCTATAGCAAAGAGGGACCGCGAGTTTAGAAAATATAAGAAAAGTCGTACAAATGAGCATTGGTTATCGTTTAAAATAGCTCGAAATAGGTGCAATCAGATGGTACGAAACGCTAAACGCCGATATATCCAAAACAATTTGAATAACTCTTCTCCTGCTAGTATATGGAAATTTCTCAGATCACTTGGTATTTGTAAATCAACACCATATGCCTGTGTTTCTGCTACCTCTCTAAGTGCCATAAATAAACACTTTCGGTTCTCTTCCGTGAGTCTAAAGGAGATACGGAAAACTGTTTTAAACATTCAATCCAAAGCAGTGGGCTGCGATGATGTTAGTAGAGCTATGATAGTCACAATCATTGAATGTCTTCTTCCAGCAATATCACATATAAATTTTTCTCTCACCACGGGACAATTCCCACAACTCTGGAAGAAAGCTATTGTACGTCCCCTTCCCAAAATACCTAATCCAACTCTCCCCAACCACTACCGCCCCATCTCAATATTGCCATTCCTACCCAAAGTTCTGGAAGCCTGTGTACTTAAGCAAGTTTCTGCATTTTTCTACAGTAACAACCTACTGAGTCCGTATCAGTTAGGTTTTCGTCCCGGTCACAGCACCACTACTGCCCTTATAAAAGTCACAGATGACATAAGAAGAGGCATGGACGATAAAAAGATGACAGTTCTGGTGCTCGTTAACTTTTCTAATGCTTTTAACACAGTCGACCACCAGATCCTTATATCCATTCTATCCCATCTAAGATTCTCGCCTTTGGCTCTGGCATGGTTTACAAGTTATCTTCACGGTCGCCAGCAAGCAGTACGTTTCGGACAGGAATGTTCTAAATGGACTGACTTAGCTACTGGCGTACCGCAAGGCGGTTTACTTTCTCCGATTTTGTTTTCAATTTTTATCAACTTTCTCACTCCTCTACTTCGTTGTTCGTACCATCTGTATGCAGATGACCTACAGCTATATGCTCAAAGTCAAATTGACAACTTACATATCGCTTTTAGAAAAATTAACCTAAATCTGGAAGAAATACAAAGCTGGACGCAACGTTTCGGGGTTGCTGTTAATCCTTCCAAATGTCAAGCAATACTGGTAGGCAGCTCGCGCTTTCTGACTAAACTAGACTATGCTACTCTACCACAAATCTCCTACAATGGCACGGTAATACCACTTTCCACGTCTGTTAGGAACTTGGGAATATATATGGACAGTACACTATCTTGGCGAACTTAGATCAGTGAGATTAGTCGGAAAGTTAACGCCACCATGCGTTCGCTTTATAGATTGAAAAATTTTCTACCTTTCAAGACCAAACTCATACTCGTTCAATCACTCCTTCTCCCCATTATTGATTATAGTGATGCGTGTTACCCAGACCTAAATAAAGATCTTCTAAATAAACTGGAGCGTCTGCTTAATATTGGCATCAGGTATATTTTTGGATTACGTAAATTTGATCATATTTCACAATATCGTCGCCAACTAAAATGGCTCTCTATTCGAGAAAGGCGTTACTCCAGAATTCTCTCATTATTATACTCTATCTTTAATAATCCAACTTCTCCTTCTTATCTTAAGAATACTTTCCAGTACGTCTGCGATACGCATGATAAAGTACTTCGCTCCTCTAAAAATCTTAGTTCCGCAGCACAACACTATGTCTTGCCATTACTCCTTCACTATTCAGGCTGTACTACTCTGGAACTCCCTGCCTCAAGAAATTAAAAAGCACCGAATTTGTGGATATTTAAAAAGCGAGTTCGTGACCACTTTCTTAACGCAATTGATGTGAATAGTGAATAGTTCTCCGTCACTATTGGGGACAAGGTATTTATGTATGTATATGTACGTATTTATATGTTTGTATCTATATGTATGTATTTATAAGTATGTATGTATACGTATGGATCTATATGTATGTATTTATATGTAGGTATGCATATGAATGTGTACGTGTGTATGTATACGTATGTATGATGTGAATGTTTGTATATATCATACATGGACTATTATACATATCTTATATTACTATATATATCAACCAAATATGTTTTCTTTTTTAATTTTTACTATCATTATTGTAAATTACATGGATTAGATACCTACCCCAACTTCTCATCATCATCTGGGTTGACTGGTAGAAAATACCAATTGGCATTAAGTCCGCCCTTTGTTACCAGCAATAAAGGATAAAATAAATAAAAATAAATAATATGAAATTACATAAAACCTTACTTTTATGGACATATCTTTATACACGGTCACCTAATGCTAATCCACGAGGAACCTCTGTTAACTAAGCAGCTGGTAAACTACATACATAAGTGTTTAAATAGTTAGGTACTTGTGCACATCATTCTACATCCAGACACAGAACATGTACTGGTGTTCGTCACACTAATATTTATACTCGATTGTAATTACATCCAGTACCCTCAACCCAGTACTCACACACCAACCATTGGACCAAAGAACTTAACTGCTAAAAAGTGGGGGTACTACATTCCTCTGCCTAACCCTTCGAGGGTTTACAGACGTGATGTTATGTTGTGT
Source organism: Croniades pieria auraria (assembly GCA_018248815.1). Classification (NCBI taxonomy): domain Eukaryota; kingdom Metazoa; phylum Arthropoda; class Insecta; order Lepidoptera; family Hesperiidae; genus Croniades; species Croniades pieria. The sequence goes on from DWJK01000563.1 coordinate 7,606, forward strand.
TATGTTAGGTGAACGGCTGTACCCACTATCACTACAAATAAGTTTTATGCGTGTAATAATTTGGTCCTATAATAAAGAAAAATATCTCCATTAGGCCATGTTAGACTTCAAGTGCTTGAGCGGAGAGATAACAGCAACAGAACAAAACATTATTCAGAGCATGGACCAAGAACGGCTTGTAGAATCGAGATTGGCCAATCGCACTCTCAGACCAGGCAAAGAGCTGATCAAAGACGATGTGGACAGGAAGCTCAGAGAAGAACTTGATCATATCAAGCTATGCAATAAGGAATTGAGGAGCAACATGGATAACATTAAGTAAGTTGTTATAGGTATAAGTGAAAACTGCAGTGAATAATAGTACCTAATAAATAGTAAGTAAAAGAATATTAGAATAACTGTCTTTTTATCCCAAACTAGATAGCCTGTTCTGTGGGAATCAGTAAACTGATAAACATACATATATACATTTCTTATTATATACTCATTTTACTCTCAGAATGCACACGGGCTGGACTAAATGACTTTTACAGTAACTATCCTTGTCTTATTCGTGGTTGGTTACAGATTTCAAATGATAGCAGTGGCTACTGCTTACTCGGTTACTACATTTGTCACTCAAAAAGTTTTTAAAATAACAATTCTTTCAAATAATATTCCTTTCGTGACATCGATAATTGAAACCACAAGCTGTTAAGGGGGTTATAATAATAATTAGTTAAAAAAATGGGCATTTAATACATTTCGTTGGCTGTATAATTGCCCCTTGAACGTAACACTGTCTATCCTTATAATTAAACGTTTTTCAAGCACCTTTGAAGGACGAAACGGGCAAGCAGGACATAACATATTCATTTAGTCGATAAAACACAAATTAAAAAGTTGTCATATATCACCCCCACTCACTCGTCTTACATAGTTTCATTTAAATTTATATTATTTTTTTATTATTTTCAGCTCCTTACAAAATCACTTAGCTGATGCCATAGCACGAATCGACTGTTGCGTGGAGGACATCACTCAAGTAATACGGCTCGATGAGGACAGGATTCGATCCCGTATTGGGGAAGACAGGAACAATGATAACGGACCTCCACGACCTCAAAGACATAGGCAACGAGTCGACCAGGATGTGCTAGAAGTTATACAGGAAGAGGATGGCGAGGATGAAGATGATTACCCATTTGATACTTGAAAATAAATATTTTGAGTCCAGTCCATCTTAGGGTTTATGGTTTGCACATAATCAGAAGGTATCAAAAGTGAGAATGATATAATCCATTTTACGTAAATGTCCTTCGACGATTCATTTTGTCATTTCTTGAAGTAATTAATTCTGATTTATTATTATTTACAATAATAAAATTGTTTGTATTATTTTATAATAATTGTAATTTTATTTTACTCAATCTCACTTAATGTTAAATACCTTATTAATGGTTAAGAATCCAAACTTAATATTACTCAATTAGTTTGAAATTGTCCTCTACGTAGGTAATACGTATAATTATTAACCTCTTCCTCATTCAACTGTTGGACAAGGGTTTCCTCTCTGTGTTAATGCTATTTTGCGGACCGGTGGCCTTGTTCCGGTCGGCAATTTCCACATACCTTAAAGATGAGATGTTTTAATTCACCTAGATGTTTGAAATAACCATAAGATGTTTTAATTCACCGCAACAGCAAGGAATATTAATCCAAAAACGCTCGCATCGCAGAACTCATGACACCCAGATGACTGATTTTTAAATCACTGGACTATCTCTGTTGTGTATACTTATGTAATAAATATATTGAGGTACTTAAATATGGGAGTTGTTTAAATAAAAAACTAATCAGTACCTTTTAACCAGTTTAATACGTTGAAAATTGTAACCCTTAATATTACAAACATATTTGGTAAACATACATTTAGCGAGACGCCATCTACACACTAATTGAATACATCACGACGATATTATAGATAGGATTAACTATATGGTTAATAATAGATGTATTAAGTCGCTACAGAAATGATTTTCTTGATTAAATATTTAGTTAAACGAATATGCTCCTTATACGCCTAATGATAAATATTTTTTGGTTATATTCGATACGAGATATAAGTAGAGAGCGGGAAGAGTGAAGTTTTATCAGAGAAATATATCATGATAAACAACACAAGGGCTGGTAGCAAAATATAAACTCCTGCGAGCGGAAAAGACCGTCTCGTGAAGTAAAAGCATATAGGAAACTACACCTACTTATAAATATTACATAACCTACAGTTACCAACTACTGATGATGAGAGCCACTGATGCTTGAGTAAAACATGTTCGATTATTTGGAAGAACAATATTGGTTTGTATTGAGAACTACAGCCAATGTACCTAATAATTGAAATCATAATGGTTAAAGATTTGTTAAATTCCTTTTGCAAAGTTCATTATCTGTGACTATAAATTGGCAATAGACAAAGTGGCTCGATTAAAGTTTTTTTAAAATACAAATCAAATACTAGATTAAATTAATTAAACACAAATGCACTGATATTCTTCATGGGGAATGTTGTCGAGCTTTAACAATAAAATTAAACATAAAGCTATAACATATCTTACATTTGGGCAGGTTGTTTTTAATCATAACTTCTATATCACACACAAGGTGCTCCTAAACGAGATCTCAAAGAATCGTTAAAAATCCAACAGTCCATAGAGTCAGATTCTTTTAGATTCACTTTAATTAAATTATACACTTAAATAAAAATCCCAACCCCATTTCAATTTTGTCACACACTGACTAAAATAAATAAATGTGACTAAAGAGAACTAAGAAGAATACAACCTATTAAACAGGCGGAACTATATTGTAGGCTTAAGCCAATCAAGAAAATTGTGTCACAAAAATCATATAAGTAACAAATTATACATCTAATACGCACATATGAGATATAAAGTAGAAACAGACATTTCTGTAACACCTCGTTTATTTTTATACAGAACAATGTCTTTGGGTTGTCTTCATGTATGTGCACTATGGTGTTCACTGAGAAACTTTAAAATAAAGGGCTGTGTTACTAAGATGCAAACCGAATGTTAGTAAGCTGTGATAGGGATAATAGACCACAGCATCTTAGTGAAATATCATCCAATAGATTATCCCTACAAAAAACTAAAATAAACTAAGCAGACAAACATATTTTCTTCGTTTCCAACCTCAGGTATGGCTTTTAATAATACAAAACTTATCAATATTTGAGAGGGTGCAACTAATTTTACCATTTTAACTTTGAGTATTTATTATTATCTAACAAATATAAGTGACTATATGTATATAATCAAAGACTCAAAAGAAAATTTCAGATTAATTCTAACATAATATTACTTTGTATTGGCAAACTGATTATGACCAAACTTTTATATCACATACAAAATATTTTACTATTAAATGTTTCTTGAGTATTTACACATGTTTAAAAATGTACCGCCTTAACTCCGGTCTACGTCGCGACCTCGCTGCAAACGGCGGGAGCACATGAGGAAGGACTTCGTACAGGTCCGAAACTAGTCGGGCCATCCCGAAAAACGTATGTGGGTTAAGCAGGTACATTTTTAATCATATATGCAAAATACCTTTATAGGTGTCAACATTCCATATATTTGTAAAGGTAATATATTATGTTAATAAAAAATAGAAAATAGGACTTTCCTAAGGACAACAGTTACTATTTTGAATCATTTATTTTTAATAATTACGTAATTGTTAATTACTTTGACACAATTATAGGGTAATTTTTATATTTCATTTCTTGTATATGGCAAGTGTCTACAAATTAATAAAATGAAAAACACTTTTGCATTGCAATAAAACTATCTTAACTATTTAAATGTAAATTTATAAGATTACAATGAGATAGTGTATACAATGAATTCCGCAAAGGCGTTTTATAAGCACATGTCTTTCTACATATTCTGGAACATATTTGCACAGTGCAATTTCTGAAGTAATGATGATTGTGCACAATGATTTTATTTGTGATGTTATGTGATGAAAGTAGAATATTATGACACTCAGAAGACAACTTAAAAACTGTTTAATATCCCTAAAATGACAATGAGGAATACAATACAATATTTAACAGAAACTGTATAGAAGTGAAGATTGAATGCTTTGCTGTTTGCAAAGCACCATCAACACTTGTAATGGTGAATGTCAGTTCTTTACTAGAAACATATCCTTAAATCCTGGGTGATCAACATGCAAACTTGCTTTTTAGTAGTCAATAGCTATGCAACAGCTGGGTGGCAGTCAGCAAGTTATTGCAAAGATCCTTGTCCCCGAGACAATGAATGTCTTGGGTATTGCAGAAATGATACCAGGATATTATGCATCTCTTGTTGGCATACAAGAAGAGAAGCATGGAAATACTATTTGTAGATTTTGTATTGTAGGTACAGATGACACAATTTCATTGTTTTCTGTTAGCTTTTTCAAACAGAACGTTAATACATCTGTCAAAATTTACTTTTTATAAAGACCCAGTCTTTCAATTTACATTCAAAAATAGATAATTGAAATAATTTGTTTATAGAACATACACAGAAACCTCATAATACCATTGATATGTTCATAGGCCAACATCTTAAATACTTTATTTGATCTTTAAATGTGCAAAATAGGTCTGGACGATTTAGGAACTATGGAATTTCGTTAATCAAATAAATAATTATCTAACAGTATTTAGTTGTTTGTGTGTATGCATATAAAATATTTATTAGAAAAAATTATATCATTAAATTTAAATTACAATAATATGATTCAGACCACAAGACTGGGAGGTCGCATGTTTACTATAAAGCCTGAAGAGCAAACTCTCTTGTGACAGATTACAAGTTCTTCCCAGATTTCACCAGTCTTACTGAACCTCAATGTTGACGTTGAACTATACTTTAAAAAAAATCGTCAACCCTTTTATCGTTTCACTGTTGGACTAAATCTTCGCTCGGAATCAAAAGGGTTAAGGCCATAGTATACCAACGCTGGTCACATACAGGATGAAAAAAATATTAAAATAAACAAAGTAATATCTGTATATATGCACAATCTGTGGTGCTCAGCAGTAGCTAGAGATCAAAAAATAATGAACACAGGAAACAAATGAGACAAACAGGCAAAGGTGTCGTTAGATTATAAATAACTTGGCCTATTGATATGCAAAAAAAAATTAAACTTTATTTTTTAAATTATAATCTGCCAGCGTATCTGTTGACATATAAGTTTTTGTGATGTTTGTATGTGTGTTAATAAGTAAATGTTTCATAATCATGTTACTCTTTCATGAAGTGTACCGACCTGCGAACAGGTATGTGAATCTACTTATAATAAGTAAAAAGTAAATGTACTATGATTTTCATACAATTCTAGAGAACACTGCACCTTGCCAATGAAAGAATTTACCATGATTCTAAAACGTTTACCACACATAAAACATAATATTATTATTTTTTGTTTCAATTTTTATTTTGGAAAATTAGTATGGTTTGTATGTTATAATCGCCATTTGCGGTTGAACAGGAAGGTTAGAAGTGACATGTGCCTCGGTGTGCACATGATACTCAATGCTCTCAAGGTTGCATAAAATATCTGCTCGACATCGCAGGCAGTAAACTGTATGCTCATACTCATCTGAGAGATAGTCACCCAAGAAGATCCCATCCTCATCAATGAACTGATCCATCTTCATGAACCAATAGGAGTGGTCTTCGCTGGTCTCAATGTGCTCCAGCACAGCTGATGTATTATCATCTACGTATACGTCGCAGATCTTGCACCACAGTTCCTCCAGACGCTCATCCACTGGGAACAGCCCGTTCAATGGTTTGATGGCCTGTGCGATGTTATTGTAATGACTTCCCAAGTTCACGTGTTCCTCAATGCTCTGCAGCGTGCAGGGTATTAGCATCTGACACGGCTGGCAATACGCGTCATTAGACTGGCTGGCGAGGAATGCTTCGACGCGAATAAATTCGCCGTCAATAAGATCATCCAACGCCGCAAGCCAGTTAGCGTGGTCGTCCGATTGTATATGTTGCAAAATAGACTCATTGTCCGCAAGCGTTTTTTGGCAAAGTTTGCAGTACAAACCCTTGAGATTGTCGTAAAATATTCCATTCTCGCACACCATCTCCATGTTCTCCTTGTGCTTCGCCCCGTTATTGTGCTCCTCGATGCATTTGTTCGCCTTAGGTATATATACCCCGCAGAAGACGCAACGGACTCGCGTCTTGGTACTCGCCACAATACCGTAGTACATGCCGGTTATCATAGTTGAAACGCTTTATCGGATCGTCTTTGACAATTTTTTGCGGAGATAATACTAACAATTTAGTGCCTATTTGGGTTTGGGATTAGCAAACGCAAATATTGCGGATATTAAATAATTGTCGATTTCACGATTAGATACTGAACGATACTTTCCTTTGTTTATGGTATGTTTAAGCTATGGTTACCAGCACATTCTGCCAATTACAAATATATTTTTGAAATAATATTTCGCCAAACGCTTTCGTGACTGAAATATCAGACTCTAACAAAAAGTTTAAATTTCTTTTTTCATTTTAATCCGTTTTTAGCATTTTCAACCCCAATACAGGAAAAGATATTGTGACAGTTCATAAGTGCAATTCATGTAGAGATATTATATAGAGAGTAGGGAAGACACGGCTACCTGTAAGCGGTGACGTTCGACGGTTAGAAAGAGTGAACCGATGACGATACCCTATCTCTATCTCACTACCGACGCATTCGCAGCAAAAGAACCGCTTGTTTTTCAAATAATGAACTCACGCTAGCGCTACCTGTGCGTGCGCGAGTAGAAAGAGATAGAACAATAGGTAACCTCATTTACTTTTTCTTTTTTTTAATGGACACATTTTAGGCTGGCTCCCCTACTCTAAATATATTTATTAATTTATTTATTTCTTGAACGTCATTGCTACCATTACAGGTTTGAACCCAATGCGATAGCATGGTCTTATGAATAAGCAATACAGTATAATAAAATAATACAAGACAATAATAGCAAAAACTGATTAATGAATATGCACAGGTGCATAACATATTATATATAATAAAATATTTTCCAATTCACTCAACTGGGATGAAAAAACATCAATTCTGTTATGTATTTCATTAAGTGTACAGATAGCTCGGGTGAGTGGCACCTTGGCCATCAAGTTATACATAATAACTCTATGGCACTTTATCCCAAAAAAAAAACGATTATCGAGACCACCTATATCTCAAAATAATCCAAATGAAAACGACAATTAAAACCGATTGTGAGACTAATTAAACCTGCAAGACAATTTCATAAAACCGTATAGATAATTCATTCGAAGTCTGTACAAAACGAGATTTTTCGAAGCTTTCGTACATAGACAATAAAATTATACTTACTATCGAAAATTGTATTACGGTTATAACAGTGAGCACAAAATGATAGTAGTTTTCAATACCAGTACATATGTTAATGGTGCACTCGATTTAACTTCGATCTTGTTTGCCAAACAATAGTATCTGTAATAACGTTTAATGATGTTTTGAAATACATTTTTCACTTCAATACTCTTGACATTACAGTAATCTCTGCAAATGCTAATTGATTTTCTTTATGTAAACAATAAAAGATTGCACAATGCACTATGTTTAGTCTACAAAAACTGCAATTTCAAATGGGTGGGTACATTAATAAAAATCTTAAGAAACTTGATTAATTTTTTATTCATATGCATACAATAGAATAAAAAAGTTCTCTTTTATTATAAAAACATCATTTAGATATTAGCTGTGCATACGATTTTGTGCAAGTGGGTTTATTAAATTTCATTGATTTTAGTTTTTTAGAGGTAACCCTAAAGCTCTTTCAATAAAAATAGCCTTAAGTTACTCCTCACAACATCAGCTATCTGTCAATGAAAGTTCTGTACAAATAGATTCAGCCAATTCAGATGTTACCCGGAACAAACGAAAATTTTAAAAATTGCATTTTTGTTATGTAAATGTGTATACTTTCACAAAATAAACCCAAACACTTCAATTTTATTTATATGTACAGATGTATAAATTGTACTAGCTGCAACCTTTGTAACATTGTCTGGTAAGTATATAATTTTATTTCAACAGGAGACCTGAAGTACTCCACCATACTGCTCTATTTTAGATTAGCCACAAAGGATACACGGTGTTATGTTACAAAACTTCAAGTTAAATTATGTAATGGACAGTTGACAAAAAAAATCAAAACCATAAACAATGATAATTTATTTACACTCTTAATCTTAATAAATAAAAATATAGGTCATCATCATCATTCGCCTATTTCAGTCCACTGCTGGACATAGGCCTCCCCCAATCAGTGCCATTGTAACCTACCCTCGGCTTGGCACATTTAGCATCTACCAGCAGCCTTAAATGTAATATACATAGAATTAATCAAAAATACAATACACAACTCTTAACATACCCCAAAAACAAGTCTATTATCCTTATTCATAATCATAAGTTTCAACCATTGAATGTTTTGCCTCCATCCATAACTATTCAATAAGCCAAAGGCAAAAAACTCATGACATCAGCTTATACAATTAATGCAAGGTTTACCAGTTAACATAAGGTTTATTATAAATATTTGTTATATACATATTAAAGTTTAAATAGTTTCATCGGACATAAAATGCATTGTCTTTTTTTATTGCACAAGCTGACAAACGGGCAAATGGACTACTTCTCGCTAAGTGGTCACAGATACCTATGGATATCTACAACACCAGAGGCATTACTAATGTGTTGCTAGCCCTGAAGGGCTTTTCTATGTATAATACTAAACGTTTTTATGCCTTTTCCCTTTCACATGACTTTGTAGATTGTCCACATTGCACGAAACTTGTATACCACATTTGTTACTTTACTCGTTGAAGTTCTAACACCACAGACGTCAAAAATAGCTTTTCAGGAGAGAGAAAAAATTGCATAATTTTGTATAGATACTATAATAATACAAATTTACTATTTATGTATACTTAATTATAGTTCTATTTAATGTAGAATCATTAACTATTTATATTGGCTAAAGCGACGTGTCTTTCGATTCTCTAGCGAATGGCATTAAAATGTCAAAATTGCCAAAAAGTGACTTACGTGGTGTCAGAACTTCAACAACGATATAACATATGTTGTAGAATGTGGTAATACACTATACTCTTCTACCTACCCTTTAAGGAAATGTTATTATTATCCTGGGACTTTTTCATGCACTGTCATTAGATTCCAAAGTAAGCATTGAAAGCTGTGTTATGCTTAACTAAATGATTGATAAAATAAATAAATACATATAAATGAACAATCTTTGAAATTGTAATAGTCAGTGCAGGTTATTTCAGATAAATCTCGATATAACATTATACGTTTTATCTTTCCATTAAGCATACTTTCGTAAAGTCATCTTGCGTTTGCACAATATGGACAGAATAACTTATCTGTCAAGTTGATGACCTTCAAATAGTTTCCATTACTTTGTAATTTAACAAATGTGCATACTTTGCGTTATCATCATCGAATATTCATATTTACTTTTAGTAATAGCCAAATATAACATTATTTTTAACTTAGCAGAAAAAAATAAAATAAAAACGAACCAACGTTTTATAATACATTTTGACTGTACACTAAATTAACTTTAAATATTAATGCCGCATTTATTTGTAGAATAGACATCTACATTGCTATTGGCATTACAAATTTACAACCTGTAACCCCAGGACGTCATGTGGTTCAAAACTCGAAATACACGCGCATGAAAATTTATAACAGAGGACGAATACAGTAATTTACTGCGTAAATAATATAAAGTTCATGTCTTCCAAATAACAATTACAAATGATTCACAACAGATATTTAATAATTTTTCACCTTCATTAGACCTTCAAAGTTAAATGAGGTTACCTTACCCAGACTTTGATGCATTTGTAGCAACAATGCTGTCGATTCTCAGCTTATTTGCGATATCCTTCAGAGCTTGGACATCTACTTTCCTTTCGCCTTTCATTCTGTTTAAAGTTTGTAAAGTCTATAAAAAAAAGTTAATACCACGTTATTCACGTGCCGGTCACTTGACACTTGTAGGTACACACTCAAACCTCAAAGTCACTTTTGAGATCTTAAAAAATTGTTAGGTATTGGTGTTGCCAGTGCTTAAAAGTTTTCCTCTGGTGGGGATGTCATTTAATTTTGAAAAACTAAAAAGTTACCCTAAAATATTCTTTTTATTATGTACATTTAACAACGTAATTACATTTTTTATAATTTCGCTTAATTAAAGTAATAATTGTAACATGATTTGATGAGACGTTAGTATTATCTCAGAGATTGGGCAAATTAAATCATTTACTATTTACTTGTTTTTGAACTCAACCTGAATTTTTGTCACCAAGCGAATAATTGAACTAAAGCAGTTTACCACTAAATATTAACTTTAATAATAATGTGAATATATACATATTAATAGTGATTTGTAGTGATGAGAGTGACATAACAATTTAATAATTGCAATACCGAAACTGTACTTTTAAATTACTAATAGTTTACAACAGATGGCGCTACTTTGTATAAACATACCTTGAACTTTACTTAATATATGATATGATTATGTTCTCTCATTATTTTTATAGTATAAAATTAATAAGAGACTGAGACTGAGACTCAATTCGTTAAATAAGCTGGCTGATAGGCTTTTGATAGCGAACTACAATGCATATATTGCTAGTGTTGAGGATATGATTGGATCCAATATTAAATATTTTTGGTCTTACATTAATTCTAAAAGAAAAGTTAGAAGTAACTATCCCAATTGTCTGACAGATGATTCTGCAACAGTCTCCGAGGGACCCGAAATATGTAATCTTTTTGCGAAGTATTTTGCTGACGTTTATAATAATGATGCTATAGATCCATCATCAAGCATTCCCACCTATAGCCTAAACGAGAATAGGGCAAGTCTTACAGCTATAAATATCAATCCTGATACAATTTACAAGAAGGTTAAAAGGTTGGACCCTTATAAAGGAGCAGGACCAGATGGCATTCCAGCTTTCTTTATAAGTAACTGTATACAAAATCTCGTGTATCCTTTACATCTAATTTTCAATAAGTCACTAGATACCGGAACATTTCCAAGCGACTGGAAGCTAGCAAAAGTTGTTCCCATTTTTAAGGAGGGTAGTATAAATAAAGTATGTAATTATAGACCAATCTCAATACTATCTTGCTTTGCCAAAATTTTTGAATCAATAGTAAGCCCTATTATTCAATCTCATTTTAAACAAATTATCAGTCCACTACAACATGGCTTTATGTCTGCCAGGTCAACTAGTACAAACTTAATTTCTTTTACCGAGATGTTGATGGAAGCTATTGACAATAAGGGTCAAGTTGAGGTTATATACACTGATTTCAGTAAAGCCTTCGATAGCGTATCACATTGTATTTTACTGTCGAAACTTTCGAAATATGGCATAGCAGGTAGTTTACTGAAGTGGCTACAATCGTATCTTAATAAGCGTCACTTTTATGTGGTTATTAATGGCTACAATTCAAAACTACACTTAGCCTCATCAGGCGTCCCGCAGGGATCGCATATGGGACCTATCTTATTCAACATTTTTGTTAACGATGTTACAGACTGTTTTCTGAACTCCTCGGCATATTTATATGCGGATGATCTTAAATTTGCTCGACGTATACAGTCAGCAGCAGACATTGAGCTCCTTCAAAATGACCTCAATAGACTTTATGAATGGTGTAATAGAAATAGCATGTCCCTTAATATCAAGAAATGTTACCATATAAAATTTTCGCGTAAACAACATTTAACTACATCATCATATCATATCTCACATGAAAAACTACAGGAAGTTCAAACCATTAAAGATCTGGGGGTAATATTTGACAGGAAACTTACATTTATTCCACATATAGAGTACATTACAAGAAAAGCCTCAAATATGCTCGGTTTTGTTATCAGGAATGGAAAAGTATTCCGTAAACTAAAAACTAAAAAATTAATCTTCTATACTCTAGTACGTAGTATTCTGGAATACTGTAGTACTGTTTGGAGGCCTCACTATGCTGTACACAATCTTACAATTGAGAGGATACAGAAGCGATTTTTGTGGCATTTGACGAGGTCTTCTGCGCTTGCGAAGAGATCAGTATCTTATGATGACCGACTAAAACACTTTAAAATGTGCTCCTTGGCTAGGCGCAGGGATCTGCTGGATGTTAATTTTATGTATAAACTCTTGAGAAATGAATTAGACTGTCCATCACTTTTACAAAGAATAAATTTTAGAGTGCCTTATCACTATCCCCGCTTCAAAGTTACACCTCTTGTTCCCCCACTAAGAAGAACAATTTTGGGTAGGCATTCTCCGATTCCAAGGTTATGTAAATTAGTTAACAGATTAAGTCATTTAGATATTAATTTTGATAGCTTGTCCAAATTCCGAAACGAATGTCAAACGTTATAAATTTTACTCATCTATAGTCAGAACTGCGCACAACAACTATGTAATTACCATATTTCTTATTTAATATTTAGAATAAACCGACACGTACCTCCTTCTGGTTTTGGTTTGTTTTTTAAGTTTTTATTTTCATTTAAATTTTCTTTCTTCATTATTTTTTGTTTTAGTTTGCTTTAGATGGTCTTAGGTTCCCACTGGACCAATACAATTGTAATATTTTATGCGTTGTGTTTGGCTGTAATAGGTTGTGCTCGTAGTCTAAAATTATGCTATGTTATTTAAGTAAGTGTTGTGTAACAATTGTTGGCAGACCAAATAAATAAAAAAAATAAAAAAAAACGGAAGAGAATAAAGAATTCGACTCTAAAAAATGTTAAGGTCATACATATGAACAGGTTGGCCGATGGCATTTCCCTGAATTGGAGACGCACGAATGAATTTTATTAAAGTTTTGTCAAAAATAGTTAGGTATGTGAATATTCAGGCGTTTAAATTTTTTATGTTGGGCTTAATTTTCTATTTACTTGAACATGTAACAAAAAAATATGCATGCGTCAGTTCCGCCGCCATTGCTGTTATCAGTGCTCATGAAGCGTTGGCAAAAGCTAATTTATTCATTTTGACGTAGTAGTGTAGACAGCATAGTTATTACACTTGAGTTTTAGAGATTCTTAATTGTATTACGCGCCAAAATGATTGAATAAGGAGACGGCTTTTATTAAATTACTAGAAAATGCATTGTATCTTATTTTACAAATAAAGATCATCATTACAATGATGATAGTTTTGAGCGGTAATAGTGACGCGCAATAAAACAGAGCGTGCAGTAATAATTATGATACCTGGTACATAGGATTTACATGTAAATGCAAATTCCCTTTCTAATGTCGCGCGGGCGCGCGGCTCATTGTTCGCCTAATAGCGGTGAAAGCGCAGGACGGCCCGCGCCCGCGCGCTCCGCTCGCCACTTACGCGTTGCGCCCAACGTTTTCCTTGTTACCCACGACGAAAATTAATATTATTATAAAGAAAGAAGGAAAATTTATTCATATGCAAATAAAATATAGCAACCCAAACAACAGATAAGGCACTACCAATAAATAATAATTTTTTTTTTTTTTTTTTAATCGACCCATTTACATTCCACCGTTGGAATATGGGTCTCCTCCCATATTGAGAGGGTT
>DWJK01000564.1:0-21348 GCA_018248815.1 Croniades pieria auraria
CGGTGTATGGCAATAGGCTCACCACCTATTCTATTGTGGGACTTAAACGTAACTGGTGAAACGTAGGGGTGTACTACACTCCTCTGCCTACCCCTTTGGGGATTACAGGCGTGATGTTACGTTTATTTTTTGACTGTGCTATCTAATAAGGATATCTGTTATGATAGATACAGTCTAAATTAAAACAATAATAATAAATAAATATCTGTTTTGGATGGGAATCGAACCTAGAACCACCGGTTAAGCAGTGAAATTCAATAAGCTCTAGACCGAAGGGACAATCTCGTGAAGTAACTGCCTCTTAAACTCTTGCGTCAAACCCATTATCACCATATAATTAAACAGATTCATTAACCACTGCGCCAGCGGGTCAATGTTAAGCGTTAACCCGCTTATACTTCAGTACAATATTTCACATAATAATAAACAAAGAACTCTATTATACACATATATTAATTAAGAAACGCAGCTACAACATATTAAAAAAAATCTTTAAAGTATGTGCAGTCTGCCAACGTGGCAGGCTATAGCCCTAACCTTCTCACTATCACGACCCGTGTTCCAATAATGGAACAATAAAAGGGTAGGAAAAATTATACTTTTAGTCGTACATCTGATTTCAATACGTTTTTGAGTAGTACGTATCATTTTGAACAGTATTGGCTGACTCACGAGGAAGCCTAGTGGAGAGTTTTAAGAGTTTATTTTTGTATGTAATGACGCAAAAACTACCTTCGAGCGGAGCGCAGTGAGGTAGGCGGTGTAACCCGCAGGAAACGACTGGACACCTCGGTGTGCTAACGTCACAGCGCATATAAGTGACAGAGATCGACTAGATTTCTCGTTTCGATGACGTCACGTGGCGAGAACGGTAGATATTAGTAGGTAGAGTGAGGTGAAAAGAATGTCATTAAGCAGTATCTTTTAGTCGTCCCACTGTTAGGACACGGGTCTCCATTTAGAATGAGAAGGGTTAACGCCACGGTGTACTACGCTAGCGAACAGCCTGAATGTAGACCCTTCACACACCTCACATAATGATATTGAGTTTTCATGGGTTTTCCTTCAGTATTACAGGGAATGACATTTAAGTATTACAATATCACTAACATATGTACATATCCACGCACACACACACATTATATATATTTGCACACACATACAAATCATTCAAAAATAACCCCATAAAACAATTTTTTACACATAACAATACATACAAAATAATAATATTAATAACACAATGAAATAACATAACTGTTCTATAAATTAGCTTGTCTATGGTAGACGAAGTTGGCAAGGGAAGAAAAAAAGAATAAAACAACCATAACGCCAGCGAACGACCCTCGAGCGGATAGGGGCGAGAAATGCGACATCATTATATCGATAACATTATAATTAAAACATAACATCACGCTTACATTTCATCACAGGTGTAGATAGAGGAATGTAGTACGTAACATCACGCCTAAAATCCCTGAAGGGATGGACAAGAGTGCAGTACAGTCTCAAGTTTCACCAGTTACATTTACGTCCCAAGAAATAGGTGGTGAGTCTATTGCCATAGGAATCTAGTACACTCTCATATTTAAATTTGTTGACGTTTTCTTATAATATTCTAAGCTGATGGGAGAGTCAGAACTCTTCGAAACCGTTTCAACTGTAATATAATCGTGATAAATAATTAATTTCATCATCAAATATTATTAACACGCTAGGTCTCTAACGGGGCAGACAGAGAGCACCGACACCCAACTACCACACTTCTATACATACATATAATAAAACTGTAACTGATCGCTGTGTGTACATGGCAAATATTTATTTAAAAATGTTTTTTCATTTTGTCTGTTTGTTTGTATGTTTGTGCACGCTAATCTCAGAAACGGCTTATCCGATTTTAATGCAGTTTTACATGATTATATTGTGATGGGCTTCACTTAACATTTAGTGCTTTTTTCATTTAATTTGGTTAGCAAATAAAGAAGTTATGACAATTCATTTTTTGAAAACGTGCGAAATCTACGCGTACGAAGTTGAGGGCACAGCTAATACTTATATATAAATATTGAATATGTGTACAAAACATCGTTTCACAACTAAACTAATTAACACAAAACTAAATAAACTGCAAAGCAATATCGAATTAAATAGAATCAAAAGCAGAAAGGAAGAAAACAGAGGTATTCAATCACAAGAAACCCGATCAAAATAGTTACAGCACCACCTTCGCATTCGCCAACTCTATAAACAGGGTGTTTCGCTTCCCTGTCGCTATGGGAACTTACAAACAAGATAACAGGTACCTACGTCTAGAACAGCCATTCAGTTTTCGAATGTTACCAGTCACGAATCGAACCTGTGACCGTTCGTACAACCGACGGGTGCAATGCCCAATATGTGTACAGTTACAGACAGTGTACAATCACATATAGAATTTAAAGAAAAAGTTATTCTTTCACATAACTAGTGAAATGTGGGAGTGCACTGTACAGAGAGTGTACAATCACATACAGAAATAAAAAAAAAACTGTTTCCGTTTTAATTTTAAATTCGCTGTCTGTACGTGGCCCAGTATTTAAAGAAATAAACGTTTTCTATTCCTAGTTCTATGTCTAAAAATAATTATAATTAGATTTTAAATAATTATAATTATACCATGTCTAATAGACATCTAAATATGTTATGATGTTTATAAAATTTGATAGTTTATATTGGCTGCTATTGCCGTGACGCCTTCAATTGGGCCCCGCGGAGGACCGGCGCTGGTTGTTTTTGGACTTCCAGCATAATGCTGGGTAGGATCCATTTTGTAATGTATGCAGTCTGCGAATACTCTATTTGTTGAATCTTAACGCTTGTATAACGTGTAGGTGTACATATCACGAATAAAAAAGTTTTTTTCTTTCTTTCTTTCTATCTTCATCTCATTTAGAAAAGAAACTCGTGTCCAATAGTATATACAATAATATAGGGGTTAGTTAAGACAATGGTAATGATCATAGATGAATATCAAACAATAATAACGGAAGCAAAACACTTCCCATAAAATATACAACAGTTTTTATTATAACATCACACCAGATTCATTACGGGGCGAGCAGAGAGCACCGATGTTCAATAAACAGGAAACACTAAAAAATACTATCTATTAATATTATAATTGGTTTGTTTTAACATAGCAACATTTTACCTACCCTGTGCTGTCTCGCTTCCTTTTACCGAATATCACACATGTCAGAAAGAGACAAAACATCCAACGGATGTATCACAGGTATTGATCACTTAAGTGTATACGAACAAGTTTTCAACCTTTCTTAGAATATGAAACCAACGAGTGCACGATACGGCGTGTCGGAACGGCGACACATTGTCACATTATCATCACTATCTGTACATATCGCTCATTTGGAACTAGAATAAAAATAAATCAACAAGATTCTCTTTCAGAAAACAGTTGGAAAATTTTAACATCATAATTATTCTATGACTATTATAATAGTTATATATCGTAGAATAGTCTATAAGTCATATAATATTGTAATCATACAAGTCGAGAGACTACTACCTTGTTGGTCGAGTGGTTGCGAGCGCGACTGCCGATCGAGAGGTCGTGGTTCAAATCCCAGGTCGGGTACTATTTGATTTTTCTAATTTAAAATTTCTAGTAGTGACTCTGTGTCTGGATGTGTGCCCGGTGTATGGCAATAGGCTCACCACCTATTCCATGGGACTTAAACGTAACTGGCGAAACGTGGGAGTGTACTACGCTCTTTTGCCTACCCCTTCGGGGATTACAGGCGTGATGTTGCGTTAATTATTATTTATTTACAATCGATGGGGAAAATAGGTCATCGAATGCGGCCACGTCTCACTAAAAGAAGCGTAGGTCACCCTCCTACCAGATGGTATGACGACCTGAAGAAGACAGCGGGAAGCTGTTGATTCGGAAGGCCCAGGCCCGGAAGGAGTGGCGCCGATTAGGGAAGACTTAAGTCCAGCAGTGGACATCTAGAGACGGATGATAATGATGATAATGATAATTAATTATATAGTATCTGTGCTCTCCGCTTACCCCATAAGGGACTTGGGATGAACATATGTATGGATGTAATATCTTTATTCAGTCTTAAATAATACTGAATAAGGAAGAAATAAAGACATTCGTAGAAGTTTTCCCTTTCTAGGGACTAATTGAATGGGTCATGTCTGCATGGTTATTATAATATCTGAACAAATATAGGGCTTCTGATGTACGTCAAAAATAGATTCGTTATTCTTGTCTCTATAATTAAAACAACTTTAAATAGATTGTTTTATTTTCTCTTCAAATACTTTTTCTCTAAGTATGTTCCGCAAAATATGTACGTATATTGATAAATTAACTAAATGTTAGCATCAAAAGCATATATTTTCGTTAGGAAGAATATTCTGCACTAATACATATCAGAGATAAAAGTAACAAGATTGATAGTATCCCGTCAGTTTAGCTGAGTTTATCTCGGAACGGCTATTGAGAGGAGTGTGAAAAAGGAACTTGCAAGAAAGCCCTAATGAACGATTGATGATACGTTAACACGGTTTATATGAGGAAAACTACTACATCAGTTCTAAATGTATATATTTAAGTATCTAACTGTGCGTATATTGATTATAAATTAAAATAATTAAGTAATAAGGTAACATGCAAATAATAGCCTTATTAACCTTAAGTTCAGCTCACATTTGATGACGTAGCCTCATTAAGCATAAACTAAAGATTCAAACATTAATACAGACAAAGCACAGCTTGTCCCACCGACTAAGCCGCTACCCGTCGGCGGCCATTAAAATTAAAAAATGTTGATTTAATCTGCCCCTTGAATCAAGTGAACTAACTTTAATATGTTCTCTTCATCGGAAAATGTTACACGGAAGTTGTACGCGACTAACGGCCGCGATATCTCGGCCGTTTGCAACATTTGCATAACGGATACATATGGCACTAATGTATAAGAGTTGATCCCGGTGCACGACGCGTCCTCGCGAGGGTAAGCAGTTGTAACGTTTTGTTTCGTTTCTATAACAGAATGTGAAACTGAAAACTATATAGATGCAGTTAAAAATATGTATAAATAACAAGATAACACATACAGGGCCCTATACATGAATTTTTCTCAAACAATTGCTCAGTTGGTATTGTCTTCTAATTATAAGTGTTAGTATAAAGCGGTACTTATGACATTCCGTGATTTATTAACTCAAGTGTCGTTATCAAAGATTTTAAAGCGGATTATGATGAACACGTACAGCGTCGGAAATGTTTCGTTCGCGACTAAACGAATCCTTTAACTTGCGCCAAAACAAATTCAATTAGACCCTTACACCCCATTACAGCGAATTATCAATGTCAGCTACGTCGCGTCGTGTGAACTCAACCCAACAAGAGCTATTTATGAGACCGCGTGTGCGTGCGTCGTTGAACATCAACTCGTATGGGCGTAATTGTGTGCGTTATCTGAAAGATTCCACTTCATTTCCCACAACCCGCGGTAACATTACATTAAATATCATACACAAGGTATCTCACGACTTCAGTTGGGTTGCATGTATACGTGATGTTATCTAATTTCAAAATCATTTGTCAAACCGGTTTGTTGGAATTATTGTTAAGTAAGTTAGTCTTCCTTATAAGTTTTTCACCATAGCCACAAAAAGAAATGCATTACAAGAAACCTGCTTAGTAGCGCATTAAGCGTAGCAGTTTAACTTTAGAAATGGGATGTAAGTCGGCAGCAGCAAGAGCTGGTTGTGTCCTGGCAGTAGAATCGAGGTATTAAATTCGAGGAATTGAAATCGAGGTATAGAATCGAGGTATCATAAACTAAAATACCCGTGTTTAAATATCAATTATATGGACTTAAAATACACACGAACATCAATGTCGTACCGCCGGCCGTCACTCAGGAAATGACTCAGCTGTTTATCTAAATGGCGGTGCAGGGGTGCAAAAATTGCGTAAAAGTCCCATTTGATACAATAAATAAAGTTATAAAATGACTGCCTACATACAGCTGTGTACTTAATATGGTACAGTAAAACTCATCCTTACGTGAAACAGGATAGATAAAATAAACTCACTAAGCTCGCTGAATATAATAAATACATAAATACCGTACATATAAACTTGGTGTTAGTCAACAGATTTATAAGCTTTCTGTTATTCTTTTTTTAATTTTCAATGGATACCTGGATTACGTTGGCGATTTAGATTACAAACATCTGCAGGTAATTTTATAATAGTCTTATAAAACGTGAACATTTTATTGCACACATTACATTGGACTGATATATTCACATAGGTATATATATACACATATAAGAACCTTATCAACATATCACGTCACATCTTTTTAAACATATGTACAGATATGAGCAAAAGTGAGTAGTGGCTACTAAGGAATGAAACATGAAGCGAAATAACTGGGAGGTTTTCTTTAGGAGAATCGTTGTTTCTATCAACTCTGGTAGTCAATGTTTCCATAAAACTGGTACGTTTTATAATTGTAGTAGAGAAATCTTAAAACAAATTAAATGTTACAAAAATTACATGACACTATTACATTAGACATAGGTCTATGTCCAGTACTGAACGGACATAGGCTGATAATGATCTCGGTGATGAATCATCGATTGAACATACAGTTTTTGTAACTGAATTAAGATCACCATCCATGTCATGGGACTTTAACGTAACTGGTGAAACGTGGGAGTGTAGTACACTCTTTTGCCTACCCCTTCGGGGATTATAGGGGTGATGTTACGTTAAGAGATATGACGAATACATATGTACATTTCATTGTGACATATTGCTTTTATAATTAAAGGTCATGTGAATGATGGTTACAATAAATAACTTAGAACAATGAATAATCAAACAATTTTATGAAAGATTTAGAAAAGCAGCAGATTTTTTTAAATGTTAATTTAATTACAGACTATTTAAGATGACATACCCATTAAAAATAATACTTTGATTTTACACTTAATTGCCTTTAAACATACTGACAATTGAATATAGTGAGTATGACGTGGTGTATATAACTATTACTTCATTTTATGACAATTATACTACAATTAAAACGAATATTAACAAAACAGCGGCGAAACAAATTGTCGCGCTACTCTGAATAATCGCATCCCAATATAATGTTTTGACAGATGTTTGAAACATGTTCTAACGGTCAATTTTTGAAGTTTTGACATTAATGCTTCAACTAATAAAGCTTTACCCTATATTCCTGTTACGTATTAAAAAAGACTTATCAGTAAGTATTTATCTATATTATGTGATTTTTTTATCTGAACTAGTATTCGCTTGATAGTCAAAATTCGACCGTATTTTTTAAATATTTTAAAGTAGAAAAATGCTTACAGCGTCTTACCCTGTGCTACTGTTTGATACAGAATATTATTTGTTTGGCATTGATATTATCAATGTAAACAATAAATGTTTAATATATTTAATTAAATATATCCATAAAACATATTACATCATGTCGGGGCGAAGAAAGAATACATTCCCCGATCCCATAGGTCCTGGGATACCTGGGTGTGGTAGGACGCAATTAAACCCGGCACTATTTCGGCATAGCTAAATGTTGTCACTGCATACGGCCAGCATCATAGGCAGTGCGACAAGACACGCTCTGCGAACGGCGACCTGCGTCTCCAGCGTAGGGTTGTGAGCAAAAACCCCTTAGAGGAGACCTATACCCAGCAGTAGACTTGACTGATGATGATGTTACATATAAGTATTACTTCTCTACACAATTTCTCTTTATTTACTTTATCCATATCAAATGCCACATTCCTCCGTACACGTAGTATTATTAATAGGTGTGACATGATTTCTCTTCACATATTAATACGATTATATAGATTTATTTTCTAAAAACTCAAACATCCAAAAAAGCACATAAAATAAAATAGGGCTACTATATAAAAAAACGTGTATTTTTATTATGAAGTCTACGTAAAAACGTAATTATTGAATTGGCTGTACAAATGCAAACATTCATAAACAAGAAAAATAATTGTCGAAAAAAGGAAAAAGGTTTCAACGGATCGGGGAACACAAAAGCGGTGTATTTCGCAACCTTTTCTAGGGCGTGTAATGAAGCCGTATCTTTAATAGCCAAGATAAGGGTGCTAAATGTTTGTGCACACGCCAAATAATAAGCGACTCGATCATTTACCGCGAGGGGAGCTTTCGACGAGAAAAAAGAATGTTCGCCGGCTTTTGATGGTAACCGCTTATCAATAAATGAGATAAGTGCGAATTGAATAGATCTTCGTGCGGACGGTCATTTTCTACCCCACGGACGATGGAAGCAGATAACTGTGCGATACATGACCCAACATCATACAGTGTCATCATCGTACATTAAGCTGTATTTGTGTATATTAAATGATTAATGTCTTAATATAATAGGCTAATATTTTAAAACAATCTAATATTCGTTACAATTACTACTCATAACTTCCAAATCTATACCTCTATGCATATACATACATACCTACATAAAACAATTTAATTAAAGATTCGTAGTAGAGTATCTGTTTATTATCAAGGACGTTTAAATTAATATACCAAATTATGCAGTTGTATACCTACTGTAAATGTGAAGACCTATGAGACAGCTGTGAAAATACGAGTTTTGTATGTGTTGTTCCAGTGTTGGCGCAATTCGTAGTAACTTTTCTTGTCAATCAATCAGAGACAGATGGGTAAGGTTCAGATATCGTGTAACGTTTGACAAACTTCCCGCTTTACGGTTATTCGCCCATAAAAGTAAGTTTAAGCAAAAACAACTTTACAACCAACTTTACTGCTGCCTTTTTATGCTTTGCGCGGTTATTTTACTGCTACGTAGGCTCATCGCGATCATCCTGCCAGTAATCGATTTACGGCTACAATTTTATCACTTAATTCATTGAGGACTTCTAGTAACAAGCCATTTATTTTGGTTGCACATATATTATTGCGCAATGATGTTATAATACAGAGCCCAGCGATGGGCTCAATATTGTCTGTTAATATGTGCTATATTAATACGTACTTTTAACCATTAAATATCAAAACAACATTCAACAGAGATGAGCACAACACCGTCGTGCGTTAATAACATCATTTGAACTTTCATAAAACTGATAGATACTAACTATTTTAGAAAGGTTTAATTCTGAAACTGGTTGAGCCCGCACCCTCGCACTTATCGTCGCGGGCGCCATCAAAACTAAATTCCCGGCAACGAGTCGCAATCCCATATCAAATAACGGGAGGAATGACGTACAGAATAAACTTCTATTCGTGTATCATTAGACATATATGTATGTACATACGCAAAACACACGGACGAACAGTTCGGCCAATGTTGACTGATCAACGCTACTACATAAAGTATTTTTATTATTATCAATTAAAATTTGTCATCGCACCACTGCTGTATATTTTGATTATATTTTAATATTTCTATAAAATTAATACAACATATCCTTTATATGCCATGCCGTAACATTCCATATAGCAACACTGATTAAAAGTATTTTTACATATTTCAATATACTCACTAAATATGCCTGTTCACAGACTGATGGGAAAGTATTATTATTCGTAATAACGTAAAGTAATCTCTTTTCAAAATGTTTAAAAGGAACTAAATTAATTTTAAATTAAATAGTTAGATAAACATTCAGAAACTAGTTCGGTAGTGAGTGTTACAAGAGAATCGGCAGATGAATATTATTTCAAAGGGAATTAGGCGCGCGCGGGGACGGGATTACTTATAATTGTTATTTTATTCATAGAAACAATGGTCCCGAGGGACGGTAGGCGAACAAATATTGTGACGCGTCGAGCACCATTTAGCGCGGTGGAGTCCTGAGTGACGTTCTAGTGTTTTATGTGCAAGTTAATTGGTAGGAATATCATTCAGTGTTGATTCATGTACGGCAAATATAACACGATGTATATTCAATAAAGTAGGAAAATGATCTATGATGAAATTTACGCTATTAGTGTAATGCAATAGATTGTATGCTGAATACTATTTGATGAAATATTCGGAATAGAATCGTTCATTACTTAAAAGTATTAGTGCGTAGATGTCGTGCTTATCTTCCTAGTACATAGGCATGTTACGGCTGCGAAATGGTTCATAAATCATACTGTTGTTTATGTTTCAATCCATTTCCTTAAAGCCAACGTAAAGTTAAACATTTACAAGTCACATTAAATGAGCTTGCTATACATAGCATACCATTTAACAAAATGGTTCGACCGGCTTACACAACTGCTTCGCGTCACCTGTAACCAGCAGATAACCTAAGCTGCACCGAGAGTCGGACTTTATTCGCGCAATCATCCCGCAAATCCCGAATCATTAAGTATCGCTAAGAAAGCGATTCGCGCACCATTACCATGTTAATAACGTGGGGGAAATGGCGATTAATCACCTTGACGTTTAGTTAAAGCCGGGTATAACTAACCTCTGCGGTGGCGGAGACTACGCGTAGATTTGCGATCCAAAATCGTCACCATAAAATTTATCCGATTTAATCAAGTTGCGTGTCATTTGTTCGGTATACACTATAGTACATGATAAATAGTTACGAACATGTGTGTTGTCAAATATCCTTTGTAATGACAGTATAATTAGAAATATTCACTTCACACAAAAGTGGCATTGCCATTGTGTAACAGAACGCTCATACAAAACAAAGCGATTGCGAGGAACGTGGACATTTTTATCCCCTTATTAAAATTATAAAACGTCGGATACAACAAATTCAACATAACATAATGTGCATAATCTGTGCCAGAGTCGCCGCGACGGTCAAAAGCTGATATTTCTCCTTTTAATCCCTGTCAGATTATTTAAATTCCCACCTGCGAGGCTCTGCTATACCTTTTCCGGGGGTTTTTTATTTAACAAAATAAAATATAAAAATATTCTCGTATTTGTTTTGGACGTCCGGAATCCTTTAATTTTCGGCACCGCTGCGTGACAGCTCGGCCACAGGCCGCGTGCAGTTCGCTCCGCTTTGAGAAAAAAGTTTTAACATTTCTCTAATTCAACCACATGTTTAATAATTCAAATCAGTGCTGTATTTGTGCATTAATTCTGTTATATATGTAATTCATTTCATGATAGAGTACATTTTAGGTATAAGTTTAGCTATAGAAACCTACCACAAAGTATTTACTTTCCGCAGTATAATTCACATATTTCTATACCATGTTTACCAGTATGTCTGTATAACATTTTCGCAATCTTTTTCATAAGTGATCTTCGCGGTAAAGAACTAAACGTGAACCGTAAATGTATGGTACTAGAAACGTAAAGTAACAAATGAATACGCCATTGCTTCGACATATTGTACGTTTGTAGTAGCGATAAATATTACAAACGAATATAATTGCGCGATATCGGGTATTTAATTCCCGAGTACCACAGGATTACAAATAATTTAGAAAACTATACTAAGTTTGTACCGAGTACAAAAAGGGAATTGCGGATATAGTTCTTAACTAGGTATGGACAACAAAAGTAGTAGCACAACGTTCCCAGTCTGGAATGTAGCAATTGTTGATGCTGGCTTTATCCCGCGACAGTGGCCGGCGTTTTATTCGTTTTACTCCACTTGGAATTCTTTCCCTCACTCGGTCTGCTTTATGTAACTTTTTCGCGCACACTCGAAGCGCGCAGTGTACCGCGAGAACGTTTAATGAAAACAACTTTTTGAATTAACGTCGCAATGGAGTTTTTCATTTGGCTTTGAATTAAAAATATAAAACATTTGCATTGAGTAGAAAGTTTGACAAACTGAAAATCCGTTTAAGCTTTGAACGTTTCTGAAATTCAGCGTATGCAGAAATGTTGCGCTAAAGCGGAGAAACAAAAACCGGCTACTATTAAATTGTAACATACATAATTCCTTGTTGTGTTTCCAGCAATTTTTATTGTATACAACGGTGTTATCAAACAATTAGCACGTAGCGCGATCAGTGTGCAAATTGAAACACGAGTCGATTGTGAGCGACACCTCCAATTGAACGGTTTCGGTTGAAAAGCGAGACCGCAACAAGGCAACCGATAAATCACCCGCCAACTTCAAATAGAAATGTCATATTATTTCCACAAAAGATTTAACTCGAATATAAATTATATTTTCCCCCTTTCCATGCCATTGTTCACCGACGTGTGGAAGCCGCACCATTCTCTGCGATATTTAAAAAACCATTAAGTGCACGCTTTTGTATAGAAATTTTCATTGGATACTCTAATAGTACTGATGGCTAATATATTTCATTCGGTTGTATAGTACGATACGACTTCTCGTTCAACGAAGCTTTTGCATGACGTTACTAAAATTGTGGACTTTTTCGTTTGTTGCTTGCCGGAGGCGTGCGAACCGTACATACACCGTACACATATACAATTTATCGAAACTTTACTTAACTTTATTGGTATATAAACAGCCGTTATCTTGAAAGCGATATAAGTTTAAAGCATAGCTACTTATCATTCTTCCTACAAAGAAATTCTGGTACCTTATATAAATAGAATGATATTGTTTTAATCGCCGCAATACTTTTAAATTTAGCAATCACGTTTGCGTATTTACGATAGAAACAAATCTTTATTTAAATAATAAAAAAAACACAAAAATCCTTAAGGATATTTCGATTCTCGTGTTTAGAACAAAACTGCGAATTGCCATAAATCCGCGCTATTCTGATTTACCGCCGGCTAAATGTTTGATTTGTGCCCGTAAATCGAGATGAGCGTTTGTCAGCCGCAGCTGATGCGCTCCGGTCGCTTTTATTCTACCAATGAGTAATGGTGCAATGGTTTATACCTGTCCATAAAGTTTTATATTCGTGATAATATTATACGCATAATAAAAATAACGAAAAACAAAGTAATACGCCACCACGTATTACTTCCCACAGAATAGAAGATACCAACTCAATATAATATTGATAGTTATATATTTCCTAAACGATAAAAGGTTAATATTATTAAATAAATGCAGTAAACTTTCATTCAAGCCTGTTGAAGAGGCTTTACAGTCAATATAAATTTAATTTGAAACGATACGACGATTAATGTAGAAGTTCGAGTCGTGAAAGGCTGGTAATTACGAGTTCCGCGGCGCTGCATCGCGGCGCGGTGTTCGTGCAATAATACAAAAGTACCCAGTTTAATTAGCGGTGTGATTCATCCGAGTTACTCGGCTGTGTGCACTAAACATTCAACGTTGTATTAAATAAAATGATTAAGCGCCCCGCCAACGTATTTCTATGCTAATGCGATACACACACATATTGAGAATATATATTGAGCTACAAAAGTTACTCGCGTACAATTTGTTTGTGAGAATGTTTGTCTCAAAAGTTTTATAAAATTGCAAAATACAACTTTCATATGAGTTCAGAATTGTAAAAAAATATATACAGAAAAATATTGACTGCCTCGTTGGTCGAGTGGTTGCAAGCCCGACTGCCGATCGAGAGTTCCTAAGTTCGGAACGGGTACTATTGGATTCTCTAGTATAAATTTCTAGTAGTGATTCAGTAGTGGGCTGGATCTGCGCCCGGCGTATAGCAATGGCTCCTCATCTATTCCATGGTGGGAAGTCAAACTTAATAGGTGACGCGTGGGATTATAATACACTCCTCTGCCTAGCCCTTCGGGGAAATACAGGCGTGATGTTATGTTATGTGTAATAGACGTAAACGTAATATTAAACTGCATATGTTTCCAGGTGGTTATGACCACCTGAGATATTTGCGCGCCCGATTGCCATTTTATGTAGAAGGATATAAAATATACACAAGTCCAATTTTAATTTTATTATATTTAATATCGGTAGCTACAGTGATTGCGATTGGAAAACGTTAAAGGCGGTAGCCAGCGGGCGGGCGGACGGACGGTATGGACTTTTCTATACTTATTAAAGTTTAAGGCCCTTATAAAAACAAGCGACTGGAAAAAATTAGGAAAATAACAAAATCACAAATAATGATCACATAACGTATCGCATCAGGCAGTATAAACATTTTTAAACTTTTTGTTTTTACAATTATAAAAATGAACACCGTTTTGTGACTTTATACTCTAACGAAGAAGAGACACCACAAAACTAATATTATATTGATAGGTTTGATTTGAAGCCGGCGCCCCAACCGCTGCTTTTTGTGCGTTATTTATGACGCTACAGATATCGATAGAGCCCGCGGCGTATCATGAAATATTAAACGCATTGCAAGTGGCATATAGGCCGGAAGATGAGGTAAGAAACCGTTCACTATTCCAGTATTGTCCGAGAGAAAAATATGGATAAGTTATTAGAATAGACACGCATTGGACATTTCTATTCATCGATTTTAACACATTATTCTTCAACTACATGTGATCATGTATATATGTATGTACATATACATGATTGTATATAAAGTCATGTCCATAATAGTATTTAAATTTAAGTTTCATGAAAAGTAATGTGGGGTCCATTTTTTTTTAGTTTGGTTAACAATTATTGCAGTTCAATTGGCGTATGTTAATGAGAAATTATTAAACATTTTCTGGTGAAAAATATTTCAACTAAAAACGCAGCCACACATTCGTACAGCAAGAAGCAGCGACGAAGTTTCCAAAGTTCTCAGTACTCGCAACAGTATCTCTTTTACGAATCATACAAAAGTTTATTCGTTCATTTTATCGCAGACTCGGGGCGCGTTAGTGAAAATGATTTATACGATTTATCATAAATAAGTTATTTCGATTCCCTAAAGAAGAACTATTGTGAGGACGTCTTTCGGATACGCTGAAACGTACGCAGGAAATTACGTTTTTGAATACTCGATTGGGTTTACCATGTCGACCAATTGGAATAATTGGAAACCTTCTTTGTTTTTTTATTTATTTCAATGGTTTTATCGTTCACTTTATTCTTAGTGGTAGCTCAGAGCGATACCGGTAGCTTTATGTTCGGTATATGGCTCACCCCATATGGACGTAAGCCGTAAACGTAATTGGTGGATCGTACTACGCTCCTCTGCTTACCCCTTCGAAAGATGCAGCCGTGGTATTACGTTTATCGATCAATGTCCATGTTATATCTGTAATGTTTGAGAATCTTCATAATACAAATCATAATGAACAAATAAATGCCCGAAGGAATAAATGAAGCTAATGAATAGATTTATAATCAAGTAATGCATATAGTAAAGTAAAGCTTGTTATGTCTATAATTCATAAAGCCAATTTTTGATCTCGAGCATTCTAGTAGTCGCTCTCCAGAATTCTATTCTAAAATAGAAACTTACGCTAACCACATAACACAGTACGCATTAGACGAACGATACCATACTGTGTTTCACGCGTAGACTTATTGACACGGTCGTGTAATAAACTATGGAATGTTCCTTCGATACATTTCTAATATTATTTGTAATCTACATATTATTCCAATAAGTGGGTTTTCGGCGAGCCAATATTGCGCTCGGGAGTGAAGTGCCGACCCTCGCGGGAAGCCGGTAAGTTTTTACCTTTTATTGTTTTATTTATAACTTTGTGATTGATGACGGCTGAGCCCAAACTTGGCTTCATAAATATTGAGGCGGGCGCTAACTCACGTCGAGCAATAGTTTCGCAAACATTGTGAATGCTTTCCACAGACGCTTTTATTGTTTCTGTGTTTAGTGTTCAAAGTAAGCAAGACTGATACATAGGTGCTACATAATAAAAAAAACTCTTAACAAGTCGTGCAAATGCCAATTCCAGGAAACGACTTTGTTACTACACTAATTAGCATAGTTCCCGCTGTACAAATAATTGTCACACTTTAGATTCTTATCATTTTTTAAAGTTCAGTAAAAAAAACGGACTTGATCCACGATTCGTGCGAGGCCACCACAAATAATGCGTTATCAGGAACAATCAACAGGAAATCCATGCCACCGACGATGCCCGCTCTGCACCGGACAATTCAATTTGCATAAACATTTATCGTTATGGTTTTGTGCTTTTCTGTTGCCAATGAAATCCAACAGGGCGCTGAAAACAAATAAATAATTTAAAAAAAGTTTATTACTTATATGATTATATGTAAACAAAATATTCGACATAGTATTGGATATTCTCCACTCATGGAATCATTTATTTTAATTTTTATGAAAATTGTTGAGAATCGATAGCAAATGAGTTACGGATATAGGTAATATAACCCTTTTTCTACAGCCCTTCAACGGGAATTCCCCGGTTACACGTAATACTACCTTTATATTCAGTAACTCGTACTTACACAAGACAATAAAACAAAGTAGTCAGAAGTAGTAACATATCTGGGAAAAATCTGCGGTATTCTTCAGTGATCATTGAAACCGAACATATGTTTTATGGACTCAATTGACCGCTTAAGATTATATGTGTATTCAAACATATAAAACAATTTAATTGAGATGGATGTTCTATATTTAAAAAGCGTATAAAATGTTCTAATAAATTAAATTAATATGTACCGTTTCTTTTGAAGACATTTTAGGAACATTTTGTTTAAATCATAATATTGATATCTTTACCCAAGAATATCTTTTTAAAATGATTTTGTGAAATTGACGAGAATTCTTCGTACATATCTAAATATAATCCATACTAGAACAGAAAGACCAGTAAGGTAATTATTTCAGTTATAACTAGTACGTTTTACATAGTCCATTCATTCCTACTACATACATATTTGTAACAATAAATGACACTTCTTTGCTAGGTAGGGCCGTAAGTATAAATGAGGCTATTCTCGTTATCAAGGTAAAGGTGGCATGACAAAAACCTTTCACAGTACGATAGGGCGCCGTATCTCGTGAATGAGTGCTCCATAAAGTGGCATTCACAAAGAGACGTCCGCACGGCCCGACGGCCGATAGTACAATGCGGCAAACGACGCCGGCGCTTCCTGTTCCGGCCGCGGCGCTACCGTCGCGTAGATTTATGCGCGTCGCTTCCTCTTGCCATATGCGTGCCCGTCTACCCTCCCACTCATTTACACAAAACTCGAGTTTTTCAAGCACCTGTGTTGTACATGAATGCCATAGCGGATGCCGGCTTTTTGCCGTTCGGTTTCCATTTTCCATGCACTCGAAATTTCCCTTTGGCGTTTTGTGGGTTGATTACGCGTTGCTTGAGTAAAAACAAACATTAATAGCACTACTGTTACGATGAAATGTCAAATGAGACTAACGAACACAGAACTAAACTCGAGATACTGGTACATACGTATTCATTTGACTTAATACCGATTTATTAAAGAAGTTATACATGCAAATAAGTTAAAGTTTTGTGTTCTAAAGATACAGCGAACAGGTAATAGAGTAACCATATATACTTATGTAATAGATAAAACAGTCCATTATAGTTTATTTCATTTTGATTCGTTTGTCTTTGGAAAATAAACTATGCAGTAGGAGTACAGCACTCTACTTAAAGTTGCGGTAGCATTTTCTACGTAGCTGCTGGTAAGGACTAAATTATGATGCCTTGGGATTTTAGTTATCTATCTACGAATACGGTGAACAGGATTTATTGTACAATTTGTTATAGCACTTTGTTGTAAAATTTGTTACACCACAACAGTATAGCAGTGCAGGTAGTATAGAGTTACTACATGTCGGTACACAAGAGCGTTGCAGAAATTTAAGAATAAATTTAGTAAAACGTGTGTAATGACCCTATTAAATATATGAAACCGGATACATACTAATAAAAAATAGATGACGATAATTGAGCGAAAAAATGTAATCCGAATTTGTGAGGAATTAACAAAACAAGAAAATGAATCAGTACTTTACATTACGTGAAAATTGTATTGCTTGACTATTTTGCCGGAAGCTTTAAAATTTTAGTATGCTTTCAAAACTTCAGACTGAAATGCCTAAATGTATATTAAATGTATGAGGAGAGCAAAAAGGGAGCGAAATAGTTCGTGCATAATGGAGCGGTGGTGAACACTTGCAGCGTTTTGCAATATCTTAACAGTTGTGTCGCTATCGCGGCGCCCTGGCAGCGTGCGGGCTTGCTACTGCGAATATGACACACAAAGCCTTCCCAATAAATTTGTTTCAATGACGTTACATATACTTTCAATTTATTTAACCCTTAAGAGGGTATATGTGCAAGCGACGATAAGTAAACTTTAGGCAGCATATGTTCATGTATACCTATTTGCATATCTGCTACGAACTGTGCTGCGAACGGTGGGAGTTTGTGAAAAGGCCTGAGATAAATCTGAAACAGACTCCGAATGTGAATTACATCGATAGATAATTTAATCAAGGCAGAAATATAATTACCTTTTCTTATATATATCTGGCGCTTACAGCTGCTGTGAATTGGTCAAACGATTACTGAATATCTGAGGAATACCATAATTATGTACCTTGAATAAAATGCACTTCACACAGCCTATTAACGCATATGACACATGAAGATATGTAAGAAGATACAGGCTCATGGCGTGTTCGTTATAATGAATCAGTATGAAATCAGGTCTGAAGCGAAGTTCCGTATAAATTTTGTATAACGAACCTTAGCTGACGTTAACTTCGTATCTTTGTCTGATGCTCGCGTGGAGGCGACCAGGTGGGGCGGGAGGTCGGCAGGGGGAGAAATTCCAACTAGCTTTGTGAATCAATCAGGAATTAATTGCGGCAGCTGAGTGAAGTTGATTCGTACTTGTTGTTCAATGTGACGCAAGTCATACGAATTGACTATTCTATTTTGCAGGAACCTGTTCTTACATTGAGCATTGAATTCATCAGAATTTCGTACATTTTTGTACATTTAATGATTATAAGTAATGTCTAAAGATCATGAACATTAGCGTCAATGTGTCTCAATCCACTATTGAAGATAGATGTTTACTAATAACCATAATCGCGCCCCATCCCATGTTTGCCCCATTCGGCTTCCGCGGATCATAATTGCACCTAGTCGGAGATATAAACAACTCTATATCCTACGGTAAATATATTTCAACAAATATATAAATGGACACAGGTTTAGAGCGATATAATTGAGCTTATTTGTTCAAACAGTAAACAAAAAAAAATCGAAAATGTAATAATATTTTAGCCTTTAATTCCAAAGAGAAACTCTTCTTCATTACTAAAATGGATTATCCTACGAAACAAGTGATGACTTATCAGACAAATAAAATCTACATATATCCACGAATTACATAACTGTACTTAGAGATGAATAGCAAGATATATAAAAAGGTAAAGTATATGTTTAAATGCACAAGCAAATCGAAAATAATTGCGTTAGAGCGAAATCGATGTTTCCAACGTCGGTATTGAAACCTCGAGGTAAGTTGTGAAAGTAGTGAAGCCTTAAATAAAAAACTTGAGCGAGTTACCGTTGCATTATTTCAGAGCGAAGCCGAACAGTTTCACAAGTTGTTGGGAGTTAGAAAGCCGAAACTTTATAAACGTACAATTGTTTAGATCCAGAGAGGTACCGCAGCTCGTCAAAGGGAAAGTTTCAAGTGGTTTGCAATAGACTGTTTGTACCGGTGAACGGTTGCGGCAATTGTGAACGGCAATTAAGGAAATGCTATTGAATTATGTTTAGTTGCCAGTTGCGTAAGTAACTCACAGACATTTATACAGGGCAAGATTAATTATACCATGTTTTTATTTGATAATTGGGCATTTCAAAGTATATTAAAGCAGTTCGAACAGATTAAGAACCTTTTTTGGCAGACCGTTATCGACAGTCTGTCAAGAGGTAACATTCAATTAATAACAAGAGTTTTACACGCGCGCACACGCACATTGACACATACTGCGCACGCGCACTTCATCACGAGGACTAATGAAACTATTACACAACTTCCCAAAGCGAAAACAAAATATGTCGAAATATATATATAAATATCAGACTCCTAACTGAAAACAGCAATATTTTAATTATATGGTATACAATAAAAACATGTACATATATATATATACAAAACACTTATCAAAACACTTATTACACATATTATGTATTATGTTACACAACGCAATAAGTATTTATTATAATCAATTAATGGATGAAATAATCTAGTTCGATTTTCAATGTATCGAATATTCCGCAAATAAAATCGAGTTACATAAGCGTTTCTATTTAAAGTAAAAGAAACCGTATATTCGATTTCTTGTGAAATAAAATATAATATTGACATATTTATTCTTATTGTTCCTATGTTCTTTATGTTTAAAAATATTAACTTGAAGTAAGAGAACGTAATTCTATTTTGGAAGCTTCACTAATGGAATTGGAGTTCGTCCATTGTACCTGAATCCCCGTTACCGGAGTAACGGACATACCTTGAGTCGAGAGCCTCTTTAATTCGTGTCTAGTCTACCAGTCAAGGCTCAAGTTAGCACAAAGGATGCCTTCACGTCTGATATCTACCAAACATTCCGTTAATTCTGATGGCAACATTGTCTGTATTATGAACTTTCATATATTAGTAAAAGTTCAATAAATTAATGCTCACTAATAATAGAAAAAAGATATTTTATTCATTGAGGGAATGTTTTATTATAACGCAATATCTAGTCAAATAAATTTTATTTAAATATCATTAAAAAAAACGAAAATGTTGACTAGCTAATTTCATGGTGTCGGTTTTTCGTGACGCGTGTTAGATTTAGATAGATTTTCTTATACATTTTAATGTAATATGTAATTATATAATATTTACAATTTATCAGGGCACTAGTATTAAGTTTTAATTGGCAGAATTTATGACGTAACTGAATTTTTATTGAGATTACAAAATATCTATCATTTTAAGTAAATAGTGTATGTAAACAAAGTGCTATTTATCGACTAGCAACTATAATATATATTCGGCGGAATGAGGACATCCAAAATGAATAAAACCAAATAATTAAACATCATTCATTTATTATTTAAACTACTTCGGCTCTGATTACCCTAGTAAGTAGGTATAATCGACCAAGAAAAAAGAGCCGGCGGAGAAAAACTCTTGGTATTCTTTTAAATAACTTTCTAGCATTATAATAAAAATTATCATCTATTATACTTACACTTAACGTAAGAAAATATAAACAATAAAACAGTAACAGATAATTTTCCCGCCATTATTTTTTTTAATCATCGACTACGTCAACAACGGAAATCACGTGGTTTGCAAATTGCCAGTAATAAATCACTTATTACATATTTACAACTATATACAATGTGTACCGAACATACTTTAAATTAATTAAAATTAACCTACTATAGTATT
>DWJK01000565.1:0-21334 GCA_018248815.1 Croniades pieria auraria
CACCTTAGAATGTTGAAAAAAAAAATTCCAAGGTGTCTGAAATCCGCCAACCCGCACTTGGCCGGCGTGGGGGACTACGGCCTTAACCCTTTCAATATGAGAAGATACCCATATTCCAAGACTGGATTGATAAATAGGTTGATTATTATTATTTAAAAATTTATAAAGCTGTATATAACTCCTTGTGATTAGTTTCTGTCGCGCCATTCGTAGCGTGTTAAAGAAAGTTCTATGTGTCTGTTTCTCTTCAGCCCGGTTGGTCAGTTCATAACCTACTAAATGGATTACGTCGCGGCGTCTACTGGACGCACGTGGCTCTCGCATTTTATTACTCTATTCTTTATTAGGAGCACGCTTCTTTCCCTTTAAAGGAAAAAATGTGTACAATTTTCTATGTTACTCCATACAGTTGTACGTGTGAGGGTTCCACGTATACCTCAGTCGATCGTCATCGTATTCTACACTTTTATCGTTTCACTGCTGGACATGGGTTTTATTTCATAATCAAAATAATTGAGGACATAGTCTGCCACGCTAGTCAATTACGGCTTGGGTGTTTTTAAATATTTCAGGGAGATTTCCCCACGACGTTGTCCTTCACAGTTAGAGGAACTGATATCTTTATTAAAACGCATATTTTTTGTAAATAAATGCACATCAGTATTTGAAACCTACCGAGGGTATCAGTGCTACGTCTATTTATACCGCACTATATAACTCCATACGTGTTTAATTCGTACATTTTAAGCACGCCGCAAGGAAACACAAATTGTGCTCGTCTATCTTCATTCGTTCCTCTACTTTTGTTGACGTTTATTCACCATGAGCCTTTGCTGGTGTACACGTACCTTAATACTGTAACGATGTTTTTAGGGTGTCCATAGTAAATAGAGGACTAATATGAATTTGGTATATGGAATTTGTGGAAACGATCCGATAATTATGATAGGTTAGGTTTGGTTACATTACGTTAGTATCAGGTTATTATTGGGTTAGTATTAGTATTAGCTATGTATATACTTAAATACGGCAGTAAATGTCCTTGAGGGACCTTGTCCTTATCATACTAAAGTCATAGAGCGGCTCCGATATGGAAATTGTAAAAATGTGATAGTTATATTAATTTACGTTAAGTGAGGCTTAGGTTAGGTTACTATGCGAAGTCTGTGTAATAAATCGTGCTTGTGACGTAACATCACACCTGTAGACCCTGAAGGGGTAGGTAGAGGAGTGTCGAATACTCCCACGTTTTACCAGTTACGTTTACGTCCCACAATGGAATAGAAGATAAGCCTATTGCCTACTAGAAATTTCTATTAGAAAATCATGTTTGTGGTTCGAATAAATGTATATACATACGTAACATTACGCCTGTAATCCCCGAAGAGGTAGGCAGATGAGTGTAGTACACTTCCACATTTCACCAGTTACGTTTAAGTCCCATACACCGGGTACAGATCCAGACTCCGAGTCACTACTAGAAATTCTAAATTTGAAAAATTCAATAGTACCCGACCAAGGATTTGAACCTAGGACCTCCCGATCGGCAGCCGCGCTTGCAGCCACTCGACCAACGAGGTAGTCAATTATTATATCGTTGGTATCGAGGTGGTATCGAGTGCCTAATATTTCCATCCATACAGACCTGAGGTACTTCCTTTACATCCACCACTTTCTCCACACACGTACTTTGATTTCGGAAACAGCATACGATCAGACGCTGATGTTAATTCCGCCTTCGTCCATCAAAATTTGCTATTCAAGGTTTAACTAGAGAACTGGCCGACTTCGCTCTTTACTGTTAGTTCGAATAATGAACAACGTGCCTTTCAAATTAGTCCGCCCATGAATATTATACCGAAAGGCGGAATAAGACTAAAGACTTGTAGACTTTTACTTGACCATAATTGTGTTTGGGGTAACGGAAAAATGTATTGTGCGTGTTCCGACTACTGTTTTTTTAACATTGCCTTTGTTTTTACTCGTACTTACATAGCAGACGTATAAACAAAGAATGAACTGAACGGCCAGGCCGCCATTTTGTTTATTTACAATAACTAAACTAAATAAATAAATATTACAGCGTGACTTCTACTGTGGAACCCTATTTAACAAACCATGTGTATGCATATACATATGTACATATAATTTTTTCATACAAAAAATATCGTAGATCTATGCTCTACGATTTATGGTCTATGATCTATGGTCTATGTTCGCTTTGAAGGCTTTAGAACTCAAGCTGAATATCATACCCTGGTGGCCAGATGAAATCGAAGTCGTCAAACCCAGTATGTTTAAATGTACATTTTGATATGTGTGTCAAAATAAAAATTTCCTTACAGAAAGGGTGGCCGCCAATTTATGATGATCCAGGTCTAGGAAAGACATGAAAAAAACTTCTATGTACATGTTTTATCTATTTCATCATCATCATCATCATCATTTCAGCCACAGGACGTCCACTGCTGAACATAGGCCTCCCCCAACGACCTAAAAATAAATTAATAAATAAAAAAATTTAAAATAATGTAATAATAAAAATAATTTCCATTTAATAAATAAATAATATATCTTTTTTATTAAAGAAATAAGGATGTAAGGGTAAAATAATAAGTGATAAAAGAGTAAATTCCTACAGAAAACTTTACAGATTTATCGTTGCGTAAATCTAGTTCGGAATCCATTACATTTATATGGCTTCAATATAATTGTCAGAACGTTAATTAAGTTAAGCGTCAAGGATATACTAAGAATTGGGCGTCTTATCCCCATCTAGCCTTCAACAAAATTGCTGTCTTATATCTTGGCGTCAAGTAAACTGCTAATGAGAAAATTGTGTGAAACTTCCATACAATAAATAATTCATGCTGGCGTTTTAATATTCTTTCTTGCGTTAAAAAACCTTTTCATTAACTGTGAATCTTGATTCCTATGTGCCAAAGTGTACGTAGAATAGTTATAAATTCTTCTTGTCCCATTCCGAAAGAACTAAGCGTCATTTTACCGCGTTGTTCTCTTTTAGATAATACCGCCACGTCATGTGGAGGTGGGTAATAAAAGAAACAAATGAATAAAAGCGTGAAAACTTCATGATATTCTATTGCTTTCTGGATAGGTGATTATGATCTGTTAATCGTATTATGATAACTGCGGGCCAGTATACTGGAAAATATAGGAGGAATATAATTGTTTTATAAAGTGGTTAGTTAATAATATTTTTATTTTAAGTTATGTACTCGTAGAGCACTTAAGTAATGTTAGGATAGAGATATATGGCACCCGGAATACTCTATCTAGTAAGGGACCTGGCGTAGTAACATAATGATGAATACGTTCTGGCGTCCATATCAATTCTAACATGGAAGAAGTATGTCAGATTGGTAAATGTCATCGTCATGGCGTCTCCTGTGAACCCAATTACCTGGTGTGGTGATATAATAAAGCCAATAAATACGTAGTGAAATCTATATAAATTTTAATAAAATCAGAAAATTCTTCGTCTATAACGGAGAGCGCAGTACAGAGGCACGCACTGCATACATTTCACTCTATTTCAATTTCTCGTATGTAGCCCACGTGCTGTCAAACAAATAAAAATTGGATTCTACGGCGACGTGTCGTAAATATTAGGCTATTTGATTGGAGGATTTCTTTTACGGTTCAATGTGATTGAAATTTCCAATTAAGGTCGAAAAGGTCGGAAGAAATATATAGAGAGTTGTATTATTAACGGGTAGCCTAGAAGTATAAAATGCCGCCTCCAGTCGTCCTGGGTTCAAATTCTAACGCGAACCTTTACAAAGGTGTGCGTTTTAAGATTAAATATCATTTGCTGTAGCTGTGAAGGACAACAACGTTAGGAAACTTGCACACCTTAGAATTTTCCAAATCTCTCTTCCTGAGAGGAGATCTCTCAGGATGTCTCGGTCTCGAAATCTGGTACTAGTGTATGAAGTACGTTACTCTCGGTCGTAAGTATTGTGCTTGAGAAAGGAATAAATGATAAATAACATAGGATATTCTTACACACGGCCATCTGATCCCGAAGTAGACAGAGCCTGTGTAATGGTAACCCCTGCTCATAAAGTGCATGGTTGTATACATATATATAAATGCTTACATAGCAACATTTTTATACTAAGACACAGAACAAATACATGTGCTCATCACGTAAATATTAATTTTGGGGAAGAATATAACTCACGACCTACGGATCAACAATCATTCATGTTAACCACTGAGCTAATAGCCCCATTCGATATTACTGTTAATTAAGTACTTGATATTTAGGAATATCTTTCCACTTGATAAAAATGCGCCTATCGCATATCTTGAGTATCCATGTTTCTAAGGTCGTTAATGGCCGGTTCTGGTCTTAGATTAAATCAAAAACAGAATATACCTTATTCAAATTGGGTCGTGTTATTTCTGTGTTATAATTTGGGACGGTAGAGTTGTTCTGATTTTGTCACGCTTTGAGCATCCTTTTTGTTACATTTATTAATATTATACCATCACGCCAATTCCCTCGCATGGAGCACCAAGTGTCGAATATCCTTTATAATAAATCAGTGTGTGAAGACAGCGATGAATGCAGGAGCAGCACGTCGGGTCTGTAAGGATATAATATTTGAATTGGTCTCAATTTCAACTCGATATGATCTCATTCACCTAATGGAGTAGCCTGGTGGAGAATTCTTCCAGCCTCCTTCAATTAGGGGGATCCAATAGAGCGATGCTAAAGGGTCGCACTATATGAGTATATTGTAATGGATAAAGGGTTTAATAATGCCGTGTATGATATTGTATGTGTCTTGTGTCTCAGTTGGGGATACTAGTAACAGGTGTTGAGCGTTTATTTCTGTCGCTACGGTCTCTTAATGTTCAGATAATGCTTCTAAGAACTGTTAATTGGCAATGTTAGTGGGACTTTCCTATGATTTATGTTTCTGAGACTTTTAGTTATTATTAGAGTTAAATAAATTCTCGATTAGTATTTTAGCACGATGATAATAATCGACCCATTTGTTATACCACTTTTGGAATATAGGTCTCCTCTCATATTGAGAGGGTTAAGGCCGTAGTTCGCCACGCTGGCCAAGTGCGGGTTGGTGGACTTCACACACATTAGAAATTTTTATTTTTTTTATTTTAAGGTGTGCAGGTTTCCTCACGATGTTTTCCTTCATCGATGTTTTCTTCTTTTAAATATAAATATCATTTGCTAACTGGCTTAATAATAGAGTATAATACAAACATCACTGAGACAAGAGAGAGCAAGATTTACCTGTCTTAACCAAATAGATCAGATCCTGGCTGATGGGAAAGTCAGAAGTCTTCGTAGCTGATGTACGTGTAGGAAAAGAGTAACAAATGTAGAAACAAATCATATCTGTAAGAATAAAGCTATTCAGCACTCGGTGCATTCTGCTTAGCGTGGAGGAGACCATGCGTGACGATAATAATAACATACGTATAAGTAACACAAACATGGTGAGTGGGATTTGAGCTCATGATTGCGTTTGTCGCCGAAAGTTAGAGATATTAGCGACAGATGTGTCGCGTTTATTTCTCTCGCCGCAACTTCAGGATATACGGGGTTGTTTTTGTTTGTTACTTTGTTCCTATGCGTTGGTTATAGCTCGTTAAAAGGGCAAGCTCATTATTAAGATTTCGACGCGGTTTTAGGGTTACTTTAGACGAGCTAAATTAAGGCAATTAGGAATTAGTTAAGAAGTTTCTAAGGAAACGAAGTAAGACACTAAGTTCGTGGATTTAAACTGTTGTAACGACATCACTGAAATATTTAATAATTATCCATATTCGCTCTGCGTGACACGAGTACACATTGGCATATTGTTGATTTTATTATAATTTTTCAGTATTTAATAATATTTACAAAACGAAGGTTAGGGTTAACGTAAATATACGTTCTATTATATTAGGTAAGGTCACCCAGCTTTTTAAATATTGTGTTTTAGATAATCGAGTATGTCAAATGAGGTAATCTACTTCTATCGTTTATTCGTATATTTGGATTAGAACCTGTATATTACATTTGCCTTTATATACGAGAAATAGTAGCGTTACGTATAAATCTTCAAGCTAAGTCTACAACAGGGGTAGGCTATTGCACCAAGTGGCAAATATCTCTAGCTTTACAGACCTGACACGATTTTTCTTTATTCATGACTCTCTGAATTCTGTTTCTCCCATCAGCCAGCACCTGATCTACTTGATTGAGGTACGTGAGTCTCGGTCTCATTCGGAACCTTCACATTCACATTGTACAAAATGCGATAAACATGGGCGTTATTGTTATGTCAAAAACTGATAAATATCATGTAATTTCGCGTTACGGAAAATAACCGAATCAGTGTACATCCGCGGAATTACGCGGGTACGTATACCGTTCGAAATATGAATTCCCATAATTGTGTTTCCGGTCGAAATATTAGCGACAGATGTACCGCTGATTTCTGTCGCTACGCCTTTCATATTTACGACACTTGATGCTTGCTGTGTATATGTTATAATGTATCATCATTAATGAGCGTATAAATTGCAATATATTATAAACATAGACTGCGTCGTTGGTGTAGTGGTTGTAATGCCATCGCTGTGCGAGCTCCTGGATTCGATCCTCGGGTCGGGCGAAGTATTTTTGGGTTTTTTTTACTTGAAGTTTTTACTCATTGTTTTATTTTATGCACGGTATATTGCAATTGGTAAAAATTGGTATTACTGGTACAAAAAAAAAATTCTATGGTGTGTGAAGTCCGCCAACCCGCACTTGGCCAGCTTGGCGGATTACGGCCTTAACCCTCTCAATATGAGAGGAGACCCATATTCCAACAGTGGAATGACAAATGGGTCGATTATTAATATTTTATTATTTAATGATTAGCAAAATAAACTTTATATATTTAATCACATTTGTATATATAACCGTAATCTATACACGTGCTTGCAAATTCGTCGATTTCTTTCTCATCTAAATTTATTTTGACCAGGAAATTTGCTTAACAAGTTATAAACGTATTTTGAACAAGGACATAATATATGTAGGCTCGGTTTTCGCACGCTTTCTTCCTGTGACCGCCATCTTTGTGAATAGAAAAAGATGAAATTATGCCCTAATTATGTATTGTGTCCATTAATCGTATATTGTCAAAGATGCACCCTGATGTGGACCTGGTGCTACCTCCTGGGAAAAACTAATCTGGAAAGCACTAGAAACTTCCATACGATATCCACAGAACGTACGAGAAAACGTTTTATGTACATATTCACTTAAAAAATTAAACAAATTAATGCTTTCGGTCACAGAAAGTTTGAAAAAATTAAAAAGATTCTTCGGTACTCTATTCACAATATATTTGGTGCCGTCACTGGCAAAGGTATTCATTTTAGTTACACCATTATATTGTTAGTTATACTTTAGGTTCGGTGTATGTATCTACAATCAATAAATGATGATTAAACTGTTTTTATTTATCATTTTTTTTCATTTTATAATTATTATTTGAAATAAGGTGTCGCATTTTTAATGACACCGAAAAAACACATTTAATTTGGTTTAACGAAACAAACTCATTAAAATTAGATATATCGAAAACAACATAGAAGCATCTAGAAGAAAGTTTTTCCTAAAATAAATCTCAAAAGCAAAATTTGCATTCGTATTTTACCCCCACCAGTCGCGTGATATAGGAAACGTAAGCCCATTTTCGCTATGCTCATTTTTTCTCCTAATAAAAATATCT
This sequence comes from Croniades pieria auraria, assembly GCA_018248815.1. Classification (NCBI taxonomy): domain Eukaryota; kingdom Metazoa; phylum Arthropoda; class Insecta; order Lepidoptera; family Hesperiidae; genus Croniades; species Croniades pieria. The sequence goes on from DWJK01000565.1 coordinate 7,770, forward strand.
ACACGATGTGAATAGAATCGCGCACGCGCTTGCCTTAGTTTTACGAGAGCGTATTCAGTAACCGGGGTCTCGCGGTTCTCAAAATTTTCTTTGAATATATTTTTATCCGGATTAACTTGAGAGAGTTTGTAATAAAACTCAATTTGGCCTATTTCTCGCGTCTTGTTACCCGTATTACGGGTGAAATATGAAATTCAAATGGCTCCATAATATTCTTCGGTTATTTGGACACGTTGATACGAAGTTACTTGACTGTGGAATGAATCACTTTTAGTATTATGGGACCGACTGAATGAAATCAATATGTCATGTTACTGATGGGCCTTAAACATTTGGATCTCGGGTGACACGAATAGATTCCTCTGTAGTAAACGAAGAGACGCCTTTGATTAGAGATTTAAAAAAAATAATGTGTAATTGTTATTTACACATCTCTGAAATTTACGAGTATATTTTGCAGATATGGTAGATAAACATTAACGAACACATAATCAAGAGTCAGCTACAGGAGTCAAATAGATGTTCTAGAAGTAAGCATCCAATCAAAAAAAAAATGTTTTCATCCTAGCACAATTATACTTTCAGCTAAGTAACAAGTGTGTCTAATGTATATTTATTACCACAAAGGACCTATACTATGTACAATATATGACACCCTGAATATTCCAGGTATACTCGTACTCGTAACTCACTCATAATTCCATATTAATATGGAATATTGCTCTTTGACTAAGTTAATAAAAAGCCAACAGCACAGTAAATAATGTAATTACTTTAAATTGTTTAGGCTAAACTCTTTGAACTGGGTATCTGGGAAGTAAAATGAGAATATCCCGACCGGGAATAAGTATGCAAAACCCGTACTTGCCGTTGACATCACTTCAGTGTGCGTGCGTACTCTCCAGACGCGTTTTTGTTCTAAGCTATTATTTGGTATTCTGACATATAGGTAAGAACTATTATAGGAACTGTGTGACACTAAAGAAGACAGCGGGAAGCTGCTGGATTTGGAAGGCCCAGGACCCGAAGGGGTGGCGCCGATTAGGGGAGGATGGTGATGATGATGGCACTAAGGGATTTACGAAAGAATTACGATTTACGCATTACGAAAGTAGTTGAGCAAATTTTAAAAACCTAGCCAGGAGTTAAAGTCTGGCGCGACTCTTTGGAACGGTTTTCCGTTACGGTATCAGAAGTCAAATCCAGGTCTAGTCAATAGATAATTTTGTAAAGTAAAATGAGAGTTTCGTTTTTTATTTTAAAAAGCCATATAATTTACGTAGGCGGAAATTTTAACACAGAATGGAATCACTCTTGGAAATTTAACAATTGTAGGAATTGCTTCTCAATTCGTGAAGAATCGTCGTGCGTAGATTGGGGCAGATGTATGGCTCGACCTTTCGATATGTTATGTGTCGGACCTTTCATTTTTCAGTTCCTCTCCTAAGGTTACAAAGGTTACTGGTATCGTTTACACGTTATTCTCTATTCAATGATGGATAAAGCAATTTATGGTGTCGAAGATTGCACACGGGATTCCACTGGTTTGGTACTGAAAAGAATTTTATAACCTTACGTTAAAATTTTTTCTATAGTGTGGAGTTTAGTGGTGGGGCACACTTGAGTAATTTTACTCCAAGTGTGTTAAATTTCGACAGTGACAGGACAGAACCTCGTTGTATGCGATATAATCAACTCCATCACTTAACATCAACATGTGATTTGACAGTGATATACCATATAAAACGTGTGGAGAATGAATCCGTTACCACATCAGTGGCCAAGAGGTCAGGATTAATATTATCTCTAAAAACACTGGTAGGTTCCTGTGTAAAAATATTATTGCATATTGCTTGTAAAAAAAATTCTATTTTCGGAAACTTCTTGAATAATATAAGTATGTGGAGTGACGACACGACAAATATAAGTTAAAATGGGCCGCAGCTCTTTTATCACAAGTTAAGGATCTTGCGTGAAAAATTCTAACCACGCTACACGTCCTCTCATCCATATTTTATCATCTGTCGTCAACCACCCGGCCTTCAGCCCTTCTTCATTTGAGAAAATCTTGCAACTTCATCCCATAATTGAGGCCGCTTCCTTCTTAGTTAAAGAAAAGCAATATATTTTTACTATGATTTTTGTGATTAGTTACTATTATAGAATATGTACCGAAGGCTTAATGTAATTGAATGAGTTAAAAAACTATATACTATTTTTGAAAACCACCACAAAGTTTTCCCAAAAAATGAATATCGTGAAACAAGTCAACACGTGCATATATCTAAATGTAAAGATAAAATACTGATCCCAAAACACAGGCTACAAAATATACCTACTACTTAAGACCAAATAACTTTAACACTGTCTTGATGGATTCCTTTTCCGCTTCTACACGAAGGACACCTGTTTTGCACCTTACACGTCGTTGATTTTGACTGGCTCATCAGCCCGTTTTTACTCGGTTAAGATAGATGAGCCTCGGTTTCATCGGTACCTGCCTGTACCAACCAATCGAATACAATTTTCATACGCCTTTATTGCCACGTAATACACAAGTAATGTTGCTTGAACGGTACGGAAATAGTCGTGTTACTTGCTAGAGCGTGTTTTTCATGGAATTTCATTTCCTCTAACGACGCATATTTTCACCTCGCTGTTTCCAAGCGGATATCACACAGTATTGGCTGTATATCACTTATGTGAGTTGCCAGTTGAATTTATTATGTGTGTAATGTTGCTATTATACATATTTATGGTATGGTTATTGGTGGTAACGGCGAAGAGTCGAATAGATGCATAATTCTTTTGAGATTCTGTTCAGGAAATATTTTAAGTGTGTGGGCATGTTCAGTACATGTACATAATACCTCTGATTTTTTTTTTTTTTTTAATTTTGCATATAATTCTGCTGCAATATTTGAAAGGTTTTAAACCAGTATCGAATAAGTCTGCCCATTGGGGGATTCGACATTTGATTGGGCGCGATGGCGCTCATTGAGGAAAGTCTGTCCAGCAATGGACAGAAAAATGCCGATGATGATGATGATGATGATCGAACACGTACAAACGATTTTTTACAAAAATTATTTAATGTACACAAATGTCTAGTACAGTATCGTCGAAAGCATCAGCGAAATTGTCATTTATTTTGTTCCAGGGTTTAGTGAGGACCATAATGTTGACTTGGGATTATGATGAACAATATTTTCTGGACAGCGGGGGAGTCTGCAAGGATGTAAGTAAATTTCCTCATTTTTGAATATTCTCGTTTATTCGCAGTTTGTGGAACCCCTTGGAAATACCTGGTATTGATGGTTGCTAATGTACCTATGGGTATTTCCTGCATTTAGTCGCGTAACTACCTCATATCTTGTTGTTATTATTAAAATAAAGGTAATTACACACATAATTATAGCAAATAAAGAAAGAAAAAATACGTGAATAAAGTTAAGTTATTTTAAGGCTAAAATTTGTTCACGAAATAGGAAATATAAAAAAAACAAATTCAAGTTCATTTAATCAGTGGGAAATCCTTATTATGACAAATAAATTATGGTGAAAGATAATAAATCATAGCAAGTATTTTTAAAATTTAAAATGACCGTAATTTAATTTTAAAAAAGGTCATCTATAAATAAGCATCATTAAAGATTGATAGCGTTATACAGATTTCGCTTCGCTTGCGTCGCCTTGCCAATGTTATGTATATTGGAAATTTATGCATTTCTTAATATTATATCAATATATACCTACTTTTATACACAAATTCCATAATAGCTATTGTTTGTCAAGTCTGTATGACTTGTGTTTGTGTTCGGATGTGTCGAAATGCTATACAGATACATTATATATTATTCACTAATACAATATTCTAAATTTATTATATATTTTTTTGTATTTTTGTTTAGGAATTATCACCGGAAGATGTAAGTATATTAATATTTCTTATACTATAGTCTACTAACTATGTTATATTCGATGTCGCCTATGTAGAAAAAAAATACCTATATCGGGAAATACTATATTAATAATTAATTAATACCACAATTAATTATCTTTATTACTTATTACTACTGCGTACCACTATATCTTTTATTGTTCTGTCAAAAATGAAAAGTATTTTTATTGAAGTGAGTCTAGTCAATTAACATACTATACCTGTCAAAAACGAGATTTATTATATTAATATGTCATGACAATTGTAGCAAAACGCTCGGAATAATATACCTACTTTTATAAATACTGACGGTATTCTAAAATTGATTTCCTAAAAATATTCGGAATTTTAATTTAATCATCGATATACAAAAATACTTTTTATTTTTGTTATAACAATCTTTTATTTACGTATCTATACAATTTATCACGAGTAGTAACAAATGTTAATATTTCTCCAATAGATTTCTGACCTCATAGAAGAGGAAGGTCCAGTAAGTGCAAACTATATTTCTTGTCTTATTAACATTTTAAACTAATGATAACTAAATTATTTATAGAGTAATCATTGGAACTGGTGTTACTTTCGAAAACATAAGCTATGATATAACTAGCGTTCGTACTGATACCATATGAGAATTAGAACAAAAATATGCTTATTTTAACTGTTTATGATCATATTATTCGTGGCTCGGAGTCTGGATCAGTGCCCGGTTTATGGCAATAGGCACACCTTCTATTCCATGGGACTTAAACGTAACTGGTGAAACTTGGGAGTGTACTACATTCCTTTGCCTACCCCTTCGGGAATTACAGGCGTGATGTTAGGTTTTACTTTTTTTATGATCATATTAAATTTTATTAGTAATATTTTTATTACTTCATATATAAAATATATAAAAACCAGTGATATCTTAGTGGTTAAGAATTCAGCCTCTCACTCCGGGAGGGCTGGGTTCGAACCATGGCGCGCACCTATTTACTAAAGTGCGTTTTAAGTTTAAATATCATTTACAAACAATGGAGGAAAACATCGTGAGGAAACCTGCTCAGCTGGGAATTAATATAAAAAAAATCTAAGGTGTGCGAAATCTGCCAACCCGCACTTGAGCAGCGTGGCAGACAATGGCCCTAACGCTCTTAATATGAGAGAAGATCCATATTCCAACAGTGAAATGATAAATGGGTGGATAATTATTATTTTTATTTATATAAAATATCCATAGTTTTTAATATACATATGTACTTTAATTAGTGCTGTCAAAGGAACATGCAAAACTATATGTACCTATTAAATATGGCACCATACATATATCAACACAAATCATTAACGCGACGGCATTCCGAAATCTATATCATAACACAATGTTTTATTTTTCACTCAAAGTTCAAAAAAATCGCCGACATCGCAGTACGTATTGAAATGATTTGACTGCAACACAAATGCAAATACATACGAGTGTGTCATAGTGTCTGTTAAAAACTATCAAAAATAAATAAACATCTATCAACAACATTTTATTTAATTGATAAATAAAATTTATAGTCATAATTTTTTTCTAAACACCATCAATAATAGAAACTTTGTGAGATTATAGAACATTGGTTTCATTGATTGACATTGTAATAGTCTACTAATTTACATTATCTCTTTGTATTTTTTATCTTCAATTATTTGCTTCCTATTTTATTTTCATATGATTTTACTCGTACGTATTCTGTGCAATATATAACGCTAAATATTTAATCTTTATGAAAGCTTATGCTTGTGCCGTATTGCATGCTATGTGACTAAAATGTACGTATAGAATAATTTTACTAAATAAAAATAACATAACAACGCGTCTGTATCACTGAAGAGTTGGACAGTTTTACGAATATGATATATTTTATATACAATGATCAGTTGGTAATTTTGGCGCCCAGAAATTTCTAGATTCGGATTCCGATTTTGTGTCGTTCAATTGTCTAAATTATTGATTCAAATCACAGTCAACCTGAATATTGCGTACTTGTTTGTGTGTATTCATGACCTCCAGTATACCATAGATCGTATTGCGGAACAAAATCTGTCAACATTTGTGAAGTGTTCTTGTGTAGCAAACAATCGTTGTGTTTAGACAACTATTAACAATTATCATCACTAAAATAATTCAAAAAGATATTTAAAGTATGTCTAAAAATATATATTTTTCAGCATTATAACCTTTTCTAACGCTTGTACTCTATTTACAGGGTGTCGGATGGAATAAATATTTTTAAATAAACTTTAAATGTTCTGTAAAGGAACTTTAAATGTTCTTTAAAGAAACTTTAAATGTTCTTTAAAGGAAATTTAAATGTTCTTTAAAAAAACTTTAAATGTTCTTTAAAGGAACTTTAAATGTTCTTTAAAGAAACTTTAAATGTTCTTTAAAGGAACTTTAAATGTTCTTTAAAGGAAATTTAAATGTTCTGTAAAGGAACTTTAAAAGTTCCTTAAAGGAATTTTAAATGTTCTTTAAAGGAACTTTAAATGTTCTTTAAAGAAACTTTAAATGTTCTTTAAAGGTACTTTAAATGTTCTTTAAAGAAACTTTAAATGTTCATTAAAGGAACTTTAAATATTTTTTAAAGGAACTTTAAATGTTTTTTAAATAATTATTTAGTGACATTGGGTTGATTGGATTTAACTTGTGTTTCATCCTGCAGTTGAATTTCATTTGATACACGGTATACGATGTGTTTTCTCGTGAACAAAGCCCATATAATATCTAAAAAAAATTAAAAGTTACGAAACCTTCAGATGTTTCTCCTCTTTTCTTTTTCTCTTTAAACATTTATGATACTTAGATCATTATTCATTAGACGCAGTGGTCATATATTAAAGTAAATTTATTTTATGGAGTTTTTGAAAAAAAGAAAATTGTTCGATGTTATATGAGATATGATAATAATCTGGTAATAATCAATGTTCTTCAATTAGCATTAATCATTTTCTTAAAAGTTATGTGCTCGAATGAACTTAACTATTTACTTTCGTTTGCTTGAAATAACATTTGAATACTTTATAGTTTCATACTAATATTATTTCTTTTTCTCTAACACTATTTCTGCAACAACAATGATTGTCTTGTATTAAAATGAATCAATTATTTATTTTATAGATTTTAAAACAAAGCGGCATGGATCCATCACCAGGCAAGTGCTTATATGTATATCTAAGTTTTATATCAAACAGATCTATGAGTGTATATATACAGTAAAATGATGTTTCCAAACTCAAATCAAGTTTGCCATGCGGAAGTAACCAACTTTCTAAAATTTCCCATTACCCTATAGTGTTTTACAATTTAAAGCATGACTGTTTTCGAATAAGAAGCACAAAAATTCATGTCGCTTAAATGTTTCAGCTGAAATAAACCGACCAGAATTTGAAAAAAATTTAAAAGGGGAAAAAGGCGACAAAGGCGATAAAGGAGAAAAGGTAGACAATGACCGAATTAAATGATTAATGAGTTTCCGCAGGCAACAAGTTTAAATCCTAATAAAATATTTCTTTCTTTATGTAATTAGTTTGATTCCTACCAGCTTAACGTGCTTTGTGTTAATTCGCTTAGCAGAAATGATTACGAGGTAGAATTTCTAGGTTCGATTCCCGACCAGGTATACATTTGATTGATGAATGTAGACATTTATGTGGATTCTAAGTAATTATATATGTATGAGGCTTATCATAGTATTCAAAAATTGTTACTTTATTATAAGCATTATATATCTTATTTACATATGATGGAGATATTTCATTACTTAAATAGCATAATATTATTTCGTAGGGAGAACTCGGTGCGTCCGTAACTGGACCTGAAGGTCCGCTAGGACGTAAAGGAGAGCAGGGCCCAATTGGACCTACAGGGTCATTGGGACCACAAGGCGTAAGTTTAACCATTTGTGATCATTACTAATATTTGTTACGCAGAACTTATTTGCAATAGTAAAAGGGGAAAAATTGTTTATCTATCTATGACTAATAAATTAACCAAAACCAAAAAAAGAACTACAAGTGTTAAAAGGGAAATAATTGTCTATGTATCTGCGTCAGTAATTAATTAATAAAATGAACCGACACAAGAAAAATAACTGCAACTGGTAAAAGGGAAATAATTGTCTACTTATCTATGTCATTGTTGTAACATTGCACGAAATACTCTGAATTATTAAAATTCATGACAGTCGATTTTATTTTTATTCAGTTTTATTCATTTATTTAATTTCATATCAATCGTTACGAGTTGAAAATGTGATAACACTCTTCAGATTTATCTTATTTACTTACATCATTTCGTTACTTTTTACTTCTTACAGTCATGTCAATGTTCGGAATCTACAGTGACAGGCTTGTTGAAGTCAATGAAGGAATTGAGGGGTCCGCCAGGTGAATCGGGGCCTCCAGGGGACATGGGAAAACCAGGAACTAATGGCCTCGACGTAAGTACGAGCATAAGCTAGATTTTTCTTAAATTTATGATGACTTAAATTTCTTCCAAACAGCCTACCTTCAGACCTCACTGATATAATTATGTAACAAAAGAAGCCCTTAAGAGTTGAGTTATTTTTGACTTTTACAGTTAGTGTCAAGTTGATGACCTTCTGTCTATAAAATTTCTGAAGTGTAATCAACAAGTTCAACACTAGACTATTACACAATATTATCTTAAATTTTTATTTCCAGAAATATATGAAATTGTTGTTATTTATTTTAAGGGCGAAAAAGGACCTCCTGGCGAACGAGGAAAAGATGGTGCCAGAGGTGAACCTGGTCCAAAGGGAGATGATGGCCGACCTGGAAACGATGGAGATACGGGTCGTATAGGGGATCCAGGGAAAAAAGGCGAACCAGGTCTTCCAGGACCTCAAGGGTTGATTGGGCCACCTGGTCCACCCGGTCCCGTTTCTAAGGTGTTTGTTATAATAATTGTCGTCATTATTGTTGTATGAGGAGAGAACGAAAGTCACTATTGTATATAAAAACGTCCACTTTTAATTAAAATTATACTTATCAGTAAATTGCAGTTCTGGGAAATTAGTGGAAATTAATTATAAGAGTTTGTATGAGAGTTGGAAAGAAGTTCCGAATATCTTGTCAGGGACTAACATACTCTAATATATATTAAAGAAAAGGGAATATTTGAGAATTTGTAAAGAAAAATTTAATGAAACCAATTTCGAAATGCTAAATGAATGCTTCTATAGACGACAGCGTTGACTTACTCGTAAATTATTATTTTTGAGCAGTAAAATAATTGTCTGTTTGGGATGCGTACCGAAAACCATATTTAAAAAAAAAACTACTTTTTTATCATTCCGCTGTTGGAACATGAGTTTCCTCTCATATTGAGAGGGTTTAAGCCATAGTCTTCCACGCTAGCCACGTGCGGGCTGGCAGACTTCACAAGCCTTAGAATTTCTTTTATAAATTCTAACCTTAAACCTTATTTATTTATGAAAAATGTCAAGCTATTCTTTGACAGGAAATAGACAAACCAATGGAGGTTATGGTGCCTGGTCCAAAAGGTGATATGGGGCCAATAGGCCCGCCTGGCCCACGCGGTGAACCGGGTGAAAAACCTGAAAAGGGGCAGAAGGGAGAAGAGGGATTGAAAGGACGGAAAGGTGATAAGGTATGACAATGTTTATAATAAGTTACCAGTTTTATTCTTAATTAGAATCAAAAAAATATTTTAGTTGTGGTCCCTATGCTTGACTATACGTCTAGTTCCCAAGTCAGTACTTTCAGTATTTGCTGTTAGTTTATTGTTTATATGCATTGTTAGATAGCTATAATTAAATTGTTATATCCTAAGTTACAATGATCTCTCTATACCTTTAAACGAACAATTCTTGTATATTCGAGTACGTATGAAATCGGACTCGGAAACGGCTCGAACGATTTTCTTGAAATTTAGCATGCGGGGGGTTTCGGGGGCGATAAATCGATCTAGCTAGGATTCATTTTTAGAAAACGTCGGTTTACCAAAAGAAAAAAAAGCCGAGCAAGCTCGGTCATCCAGGTACTTTTACTAAATAGACGCTGTGCCATTTATGTTAAGACTGGCTGATACCCGCCACTTCCGTCTGCGTTGCATATCGTTGTGCTGTAAAACTATTCTATAAAACTTTAATAATTGTATTTTAAATGCTGGTTGCCTCGTTGGTCGAGTGGTGGCAAGCGCGACTGCCGATCAGGAGGTCCTGGGTTCAAATCCCGGATCGGGCACTATTGGATTTTTCTAATTTAGAATTTCTAAAAGTGACTCGGAGTTTGGAGTTACTTGAAATGATAATACCGCATTTTTTTAGATAAGGACCACGTGTGTACAAAATAAAACTAAGAAGATTTAATTTAAATATATTTATTAGTTTTCCCTCGATATGCGCACAATAGCAGACCTCTATCATTTTATTAACACAGATAAGAAATATTATAAACGACAACCATATTTTTTATATCAATATTACAATACTTATTGTCGCCTCTTTCTTTTACTTTGGCTAATGCGGTATACTGACAAGGTGTGTTTTTATCTATAGGGAGCTACAGGCTCAGATGGTATTAGAGGGGACAGAGGTCCAGTAGGAGAAACAGGACTAAGAGGCATACAAGGAAAAGATGGTAATCCCGGCACGCCAGGAGCACAGGGCGATAAAGGTAAAAATCTATGAATAGCTACACTTAATCATTTATCTGTTATCGACGTATAAGTAAAAAGCAATAGGGTGTATAATGAATAACACTTCATATGGACATTATATTTTTAAAAGACAAATGTTTACTCATTTTAGGCGACAGAGGAGACAAGGGCGACGTAGGGTCTCCCGGACTACCAGCGAAACTGTCATCGATCTTAGATTCAGAGATTGATCCGATAGAAAGTGAGTTATCTAAATTAGTATTTTTAAAATGTGTAAAAGTTCAGCATTAATTTTTTTAAATAGTAATTTCTTTCAACCCTTCTATCGTTCGCCTCCTGGACACGGATCTTATCTCATAATGAGACGGTTATTCCTCTCTTGTGATATCAATAATACAATTTTAAATTAAATGGCTATTTTGAAGCAGTTATTAAATCCATAGTAATCTTAACCTACCTCCAAATCATCTTATACGTAGAAATGTGCCTGAAATTCAGTACCAGATAATACTTTGTTTGCTCCATTAAATGATATAAGAAGCAACCCAAATAAATTTCAAATTAGGCCAAAGAAGTCTGGTCACGTAAACATAATATCATAGGTAGACTGAATCCTAAAATATTTTTGCTATTACTCCTCTTATTGGCTTTGATCCTTATCTTAGCCTTATGTGGGTCATTGTCCAGAGATCGTCAAAATGGTATACCTATGTATGGGTCTCTTTTTATAACACAACAAGGATATAGATAAGCCTGGCATGGATTCTTTTGTCTAAACAGCAGTGTTCCGAGTCTGATTGTGGCGTTTTTCTGTTAAGAGAAAGGTTTTCAGTTCTTTTATATCTCAATCACATTGACTTCCTGTCGGCCCATTTAGCGTTTTTATTCGTTGGAGAAAAAAGTTAGATGAGAATTTAAATAACTTAAAAGTGGATTTTGATTATGTGAAATTTCGTTTTCACACACTTATCTACGTATTTAGAATCTAAATACGTATATATCTGATATAGATACATATGTTTAATTACATGAAGAAATATTTCAGACATAGATATTACTATCTTTTTCCTTTTATTCTGACAATAGTTTGATAAATAAAATTTCGTTATCGTTTGAAACGTAAAATACAGTATACACTAAATATCATGACTATTTTAGCAAAAATGAAATCAAATCCTGTTCCAGTCGTCGATATAGCCGAAACTAAATATAAAATAAAAGCGTTTTTCTTCTGCGTGCTTTATTTTAAAAACTTATTACCTAATTATTAGTGACATCTTTTATCTATGATTTTTTAAAATAATAAGTAATATTTTTCACCATGTTTTATTTTATTAACATACTCGTATATGTCAAGTTATCACTAAAGGGTGACATGTGACTTACACCGGCTAGTCTGCACGTGTCTCAAGTATCTACGATTTTTGTGAGCAGCTTGAAATTTTAATTTTTTTTTTTCAATTATAAAATCTGTAATAGGAGATTATATGAGCATTTAGTATCGAATGTTGGCCAAATTTAGGCAAATAATTACCGATTTCGATAGTCCGGTTTTTTATTAATTAAAAAAACCACAGGAAAAAATTTTATAATTCATGTTGAAATATTAAAAGTAAGTATGTAAATGACGTTGTATGAATGTTAAAATTAATTAATAAATTAATGGTTAATGCTATCGTCTTCATGTATTATCTGTTACGTGGTTCACTGATATAATCATATGGAACATCTTATTAAGACTGAACGAAATACGGCCCATTTTCCACCACACTGTTCCATTTTTCTTTCATAGAAACCAAACATTTTATCATCATTTTCAGAAGTTTTGTTTCTTTATCCAATAATTGCATCATCATCTGTTACTAGGCTTATTTAGCGATATTATCTCGAAATAAATACTTATTGGGAATATACCTTTTAGACCCAAATTACTTGAACCATTTTATTCATGAAATATAAATTACTTGTAACCGGGAATGATAAACCATCGTGTATATTGCACACGACCATTAGTATAATAAAACACATTTTTTTTATCATTCCATCAAAAAATCAAACATGTGGTTGTCTTTGTTAATGGTTTTGTTTAAATTTCATGTGTGTTCCTAGATGCAGCTATTGAAGAAAAACTTAGAGGTATCAAGGGAGAAAATGGAGCTATTGGACCGAAGGTACGAGATACATGATATTGATGTTAGAAAAAAAAATCAAAAAAATCGCATCCGTTATGTCAGCATGAAGATAATTTAATATAGGAAGTATTTAGGCATACAGATAAATAGTCATTCGGTTACAATGTCATTTTAAATTAATATAGTGCAACCAGCTATATTTTTTACGATTACAGTATGTTAAAAAACATGGTGAATCGTACCCTAACTCGAGTAAGTACTTGTTATAAAAATTACTTTTTAAATATTTTCAGGGCGAAAAGGGGGACACAGGGCCCGTCGGTCCACAAGGTCTGGCAGGCAAGGATGGGAGACATGGGTCCCATGGTGAAAGAGGACCTCAAGGTCATCAAGGTATTCAGGGTCCTAAAGGTGAACAAGGTTTGAAAGGAGAGCAAGGAGAACCATGGAATCTTAACGACGTCATTTCATCAGACATTCAATTCATAAAGGTAAATGGTTCAGTTTCCAAGTTGTAACTATATTTAATACTAAGTTTATTATAAAATATATCTCAGGAAATTAAGGGTATTAAATCAGCACCCTACATAACAATTTGACACACACTGATATATAAATATCTTGGGATGTCCCAACACGCGATGCATCTGATCCGAAACTGGACAGAGCCTTTCCTTTAGTACAAAAAGGCTGTTAAACTATATAAATATATGTATATATGTTTTTATTGCGTCTGTTAGGATCAGGATTCTATAGCAAGAGTGAATAGGCTTTTTCTAGGCAATCTTGTTGCAACTTAGGTCGCATCTGCGCTTTCCATCAG
>DWJK01000566.1:0-21330 GCA_018248815.1 Croniades pieria auraria
TTTCTTCCGGTCTACATAAGCCTAAAAGAGGCGGTCAAAGCCGATGAATAAGATGATGATGTACAAGATTTGTTTTGGCGTTCATTAAGTGTATTTATATACCTTATAATGAATAAAAACTTTTGAATTGAATTTGAATTTTGACACGCACACAGGCACACAGGCTTACGTGTACACGCAAATAGTGCTATTGTCATCTGTTTTATATTCTTATTTCCACCCTGGGCTCTCTAACAGATAATGTCTCTTGCCTCCAGGCATGAAGTCCAGTTTTCGTGAAACTTTATTTTAGTTCAAGCAATAAATAATAAATAAATACTGTTACCACACCGTAGTAGTTGTACATCGACATGAGAAACGTTATATAATCGAGCATCATTAATCTCTATCAGCTAATAATGTTAGCTGATTACACCACGTAGTCATGGCAACGCGTAGAGAATACCAATTGGATTTCCCTCGTACCGCAGACAATCGACGCGTCGGTGCTGTGACATGGCGTTTAATACGTCCGAAGACGTCTCTTTAGTTCACAGAGTAACTGCAATGTTATTTTATTTTTAATGGCCCGTAAGTGTTTATACACACGAATATAAGAAATTAATATACAGTAAATTGATAAGTACATTCGATCATCTGTATGCGTCTAACTAGTTTCGGACCTATACGGGGTCCGCGACCTCTCAGCAAACGGCAGGAACTCCTGATGAAGGACCTCGTATAGATTCGAAAATGGTCCAGCCAGTCCGAAAAACGTACGTGAATTAAGCCGGTATATTCCCACCAATGTTATATTAAATATATTTATGTTTTGTCACATAATAAACTAGTATGACTGCGGTGTTGCGGCTCTATGAAAGATATCGCTGTTGAGCGATAAGACCGCTGTACGAACATTGACATATTAATTTATTATATGGTTTTTATGTACCCGAAAGCGTTTACAGTAAGGATCAATTAGCTTTTAATATACGTGATTAATTTATGTGCCAGCTGCAACTCACGTATGTTTTTTCGCGATAGGACAATTAGTTTCGGACAAATATCTAAGATGCTTATTCATGAATGGCCGCCTATTGCGGCGAGATTGTTCTGGAGGCGGGTTAATGATACTATCCCGAAAAAGCGTGCTAATTTAATCACGATTATTGGTATCAAAGCTAAAACAAAGAACTATGTACGTTCGTTACTTAAGTATATATATTAAAGGTACACTCTGTTGTGAATTACTCTGTGCCAATACGTGTGGTCAACGTATAAATAACACATAGGAACTGTGTGGCGTCGGCGATCGTAATTAGCTTTGTGCGAGAATTCATTCTATTTCTAGTAAATTAGCTGTACTTATATTTGAATGTCTACCAATCGTGGCTGGCCTGGTGGTGTAGTGGTTAGTGACGTTGATAGCTCAGTTGCGGGTCGCGAGTTCGATTTCCATCTAGAATAAATACTTGTGTAACGAGAATGAGTATTTTTTCTGTGACATGGTGTAACGTGACATGGAATACTACACTTAAAAGGAGTTATAAAGCCACGATAAATACCATATAAGTTATTAAGCCATGATATATGCCATATATGGTTTAATAGTATATGGGCTAAGTTTGCTTTTTATTTGTTTCAGGTAATTTGTGAGCGGATCAACTCAACTCAACTATTCCTGCATTGTTCTACTGTTGGACACTCATCTTGTCTTGAAAAGAGAAGTGTCATTTGCGGGTCGGCAGATTTAGCACGCCTTAGAGGACATTACGGAAAACTCTAAGGTGTGCAGGTTTCATCACGATGGTTTCCTTTACCCTTATGAAAAGTGATACTTCACGTAACAATATGCATTTACCTCAGTAAAGTTAGATCTGCTTGCATGGAATTTAAACTCAAGCCTCTGTGATAGAATGCAGTGGATTTGTCAGTAGGTCCACGGTTTAGCGACCCTGATTTCTGATTAATGGGTTGCGGGTTCGATTCCGAGACAAATATTTATGTTATAAGGACGAGTATTGACACTTTGTTTGGGTGTAAAAAGAGTATTTATATATAAGTAAGTAATAACTGACGTGATGTTATATTAAATAAAAATAATGATATTTTAACAATTAAATTATATTTCAATGTTAAAGATGCAATACAAATATTGCAATAAAACTTCAACACACATCATTAAGTTAAGATCACACATTCCTTCACGATCATTAATCAAATCTAAATAACATTATCATTACTTAAATATGCACCTTAGATGAAAGCAATAAAGTTCAAATTCGTCTGTGCACTTCTATTGTGGTACAGCGCATTTTAATTATAAGCAATTGTGGACTTTAATGGCTAAAAAATAAGATTCATTACACTGTGAGCGAACCGAACTGCGTGTAAAGCCTATTTATATCCAATTCTGTGGCACGCTTATTAAGGTTTTTGCTACATGCATTTGTGTTTTAAGGTACCTGTTCGAGGTAGGTTCGAGGTAAGGTACGAGTACATCGTCCGTGATAGAGATATTCGGATCGCTGCTCTCTGTGTGCCCCATTATGTACCTGGTTTTAAGATATAACAACAATAATCGTCGATGATAACATTTTTAAAAACAACACAAGCAGTGTAAAATTTAGTTATAAATATCCAGACTTGAAAGGTCCGATTTAGCGAGCGTATGTAGGAGATGAAAGAAAGAAAAAATTAAGAAAATGCTTAAGAAATATTTCGATAATTTACTTTATTTGCATGTCTATTTACAACTGATAATGATGATGATGATGCATATTTACAACATTTACATACATCAGTAAATAAATACATGTAGGTACATAGGAGAGACCTGCACATCTTAGGATATACGCAAAAAGTACTAAAGGCATGTCAAGTCTGTCAATCCACATTTGGCAGGCATGATAGATCATGGCCCTGACAGCAGTGGAATGATAGGATTGAGTGAGGCACAAAAGACAAAATCGTTAATCGTTTTAAGTTGACCGCTGACGATGAAACAAGCGTATAAGTAGCCAGATGGATCAAATTCTGAAAGCAAAAAGCTTTAAGATCAGGCAGTTCGCGATTATGATCTGCGAGCTTCGGTGATAATGATCTGAGGAGTAAAAAATGTACTCGCTCTGACCAAGGTCGCATTCTTTAACGCCTTCTAGCTCTCATTGCAGAGATATTGGGGTTATCTCCCGATTTACTTGCAATTAAGAGTGACTTTTTTTTAAATTTTTAAATGTATTTTTACCCTGACTGCCTCGTTGGTCTGGTAGTTGCAAGCGCGACTGCCGAAAGGGGAAGTCCTGGGTTCAAATCCCGGGTCGGGTACTATGGGAATTTTCTAATGTAGAATTTCTAGTAGTAACTCGGAGTCTGCATCAGTGCCCGGTGTATAGCAATAGGCTCACCAACTATTCCATGGGACTTAAATGTAACTGGTGAAGCGTGGGAGTAGTATACACTCCTCTGTCTACCCCTTCTGGGATTACAGTCGTATTTACCCTATTGGAGTTATTTTAGAGACAATATTCGTATGTAAGGAGGTAGATACGCTAAAAGGGTTGATGGTGATATAGGTGTATTTTTAAAAAGCGTATGTAACAAAACCTTCAAGGACGTGTCTGAAAGCGTCTGTCTGGGTGTTATTAATTAAGAAGGGTTAAATTTTATCTATGTACGCAAAATTTAGCACATAAGGAATCTTCACATGAACAGGTGTGAAAGGCCAACCCTACTCAGACCTTTGAAGAGCACTAGGGTCGCGAAAGGGCTAACATAAAAGCCGTAAATGATCACGTCCGATCGATTAAGGGTATTTGAAAAGCTGAGCGTTCACATGTGGAATATACATTTTTTTTATATTCTACCATCACGCCAGGTATGTTATGAAGTAGACAGAGAGCACTTGCCAAATATATAAATCCTTGGCGGTCCGAGATGTTTCTCTTTTTAACGTGATTAACGAAATCAAATCGAAAAAAATTATTACCGAAGTGAAGAACATTATACTTCTCATAAGGAATTGCAATCGCACAGAGCATTTGCTTGTCAAGCGGTTTAATATCCTAAGAGCGTTAGTCACGTCTTTAACATCACATATTATATAGCCATGAACCATCTTGGGTTTGTGTCGTTCCATAATAGACGCTCGTGAATAATTAGATAACCATAATCCAACGAGACACGTGCTAGTGAGCTAAATTTTAATAATTTATTAATAATACACGCGTTTTTATAGAGTTAAAACAGTACTAAATATCCAAGCCAACTATCCTTACAGGACTACGCGTGCTTCCTCTACATTGATTACTCTCTTTACAATCGTATTTTTCTGGAGCTTCCTGCCTACCTCCTAACGGACCTGGCGTGACGTGCAATATATTTAATCAATAATGGCGTCATTGAGAATGTATTGACGTTTAAGTGATAATGTCATTTCATGTCTAGTTATGATATGCAGTAAAATCTCTATCACATACAATTCTTCTAGCTGTACTCTAGAGCGGAAAGCCGCATCACATCAATCGGCCATTATTCATGACCCCGAGCTTGACAACGTCTAATATCTTTTAAGTAATCAACTCTGCCTTTTATTCATGAGTGGAAGCAAAGCGGCGAAATTTCCGACACTGTCCTAGTTACGAGTACAGAGGCTACATGCATATGGAACACTGACTAATTCATCGAGTGGCCTCCTGCCAGTCAGGGGATCTTGGCTTATATTTATCATCAATTGGCAAATTTGATCTCGACGTGAAGTCTCATTTAATAAAGGGCAATGTTTGTATCTATGTTTAATAGTCCATAAGATCTAGGGCTGTTGGGTCTGGTGGTAGCGCCGAATAGAGGAGGTATATGTTAAATAGACGACTTCCAAAGGCTGATGGATTTATGTATGAAGCGTTTTTCACCATGCAAGCCGTAGTGCAATCATATTTAGAAGTTGACCGTAAAAATTTCCAGACAAATTTTTATGACCCCAAAATCTTTTACAAACTGAACAGGAAGTAATTACCCAAGAAAAGTTTTCGCTCATTCAATTTATTAACTACGGTACTGTACCTCAGTCTACCTCACTTCGTAGGACAGTGTGGGTGACACACTTCCTAGTCACAACTTTCATTTTTATATTTATGGACAGTAGATCACAACTGAGTGACTGATGGACTAGAGGTCTAGACCGATTCAATTGAAAAGAGTATAACTCAAAATATTAACACAAAAATTGACTGCCTCATTGGTCGCGTGGTTGTCAGCGCCCCTTCCGATCGGGAATCCTGAGTTCGAATCCCGGCTCCGATTCTATTTGATTTTTCTAACTTAGACTCTACGGCCTTAACCCTCTCAATATGGGAGGAGACTTATATTCCAACAGTGGAATGTTTATGGGTCGATAAATAAAAAAAAATTTCTTGTAGGGACTCGGAGTCTCAAATTTTGGCCGGTATATGGCAATAGCCTCACCATCTATTCCATTGTGGAACGTAAACGTAACTGGTAAAACGTGGGAGTGTATTATACTCCTTTGCCTACTCCTTTGGGGATTACAGGTATGTATTTATTACGTTATTGATACAAAATACCAGCTTAACTAACCTTAGTCTTCGCCCCGAACTCGCTACGATCGACGGGAGCTCACGAAGAATTAACTTCGTTAGGACCCGTATGAATCTGGTTAACCCTTCTCATTGTAAGAGGAGACCCGAGTCCAATAGTTGAACGATAAAAAGGTTGATGATAAATTGATACCTTTTCATATAATAAATTAATTTGAGAATACAAGGCTAATAATATAAAGTATTTAGAATCTCGAAACCCAGTTTGTAGCGGGATGTATCATCACGTCTGTCGAGATGTTTCCGAAAATAGGAAAAACCTTCCCCTGAAAAGGCCATTTTACACGCCGTTGGTTATTTGGTTCATGCAAATTGAATCGCTGGAGAATCTGATCTTAATTCATTTTGAGATTATGTGTAAGGAGTATGTAATTGGATGTGTGGGATAAATAATTCCATCCTACGTAGAGGCTTTAGGTCTTGGGATCCAGACTTTGGTCTCCTACGTAATTATTTATTGCTAGGGCATTGAACGACTTATACAACATTGATGACAATTATTTCCATTAAAGTATGTAGTAACGATAAAACTATGAAAACTTGAAGAGCATTTATATTCTGGGTGACTTGGAATCCGTCGAACCCAGGTTAGAATTTGGGGTTTGATTTCTTGTTTTCTCATTTTTTTCTGCGGGCCTCTAATTTGACTAAGTCACTTGTAATCATGAAATATAAATGTACGTGAGTTAAGTCGTTATATTTTTAATCATGTGTATAAATACTCAAGAAACATTTAATAGTAAAATATTAAATATAACTTGCTACAAATATGCAAAAAACTTCTCTAAAGCAAGTGAAGTCGGCCAAATTTCATTAGTCCAGAGTTGACTATGGTCCAAAGCCTGCTCATTTTATAAGCAGAACCACATTTAATAAATAAATCAGTTGTGATCGTTTTCTTATTACCGTTACAATCATCTAATAAGTGACGATAATTAATATGAAAACTTGTTTATAACTTAAATTAAATCGCTTAATTAGGGGTTGTTTTTTGGAATTGCCCGAAAACAATATTATTTTTTGGAAAATCACACCCAAAATCGGAGATTTGGTTCCAGTAACTAGTTTGCAAAACTCATATTTAGCCTTGATCTCCAGACCACGAAAATTTTCACGACTAGCAAAGCGTTTGCTGCGGTATACTGAAATGACGTGATGAATTAGACACTTTCTTACCCAAGAAATTTCTTGAAGTGATAAATGTATAATGCTAACCCTACACTTTCATTTCTGAGCCGTAATAATATAAAAAGCTTCTATCTACTTAGTATATGCCTAACTTACTCATTGTTTTTCATGATTTTGTTAGCATGAAAATCTGAATAATATAAACCTGTCTGATCATATCACTATTTCTGGGGTTGATTTAAATAGTTATCTAAGTAGACCAGGTTATTCCCAAGGTTTCGGTATTCCCCGTATTATAAAATGTCAACGAAATCGTTAACTGAGTTTTGATACAAAAATGTAAAAGGTTTTTTAAATTTAAAGTTTGTTATAAATTTTTTTAAGATCGAAACAAAATATGTCAATTGGTAAAAAATTCTTACATTTTTTTGTTTCGAACGCTTTATATTAGCCTACAAACTTTTCAGACTAGTTGACAAGAGCTTTATTGAAGCCTAAACTTATACTTCTAATCCTATTAGACTTTCCACTTTGATGTACGGTCTCGGGAGCGCAGAATCTAGATTTCTATTTTTAATCCTTCTTTGAATTCGCTTAAATTATAGTTCCGTGTTCCACATTTTGAAATATTTCCAGATTTTAGTTCTGTTAGTCTTATTTTGTTATTTGATTACGAATTTTCCATGTCTGTCAATAATGTTGTTTCTTAGATATTCGTTTTGATACTCTTGTGTCGGATACTGAAAACTGATAATTTCCTTTAAATGTGGTTTAAAAACAGCCAAAGCCACTCCTTCTTTCCAATCGTATAATTTTGTTCATATGCAAAGGTATTTCCTTACTATGATTCTCCACCACTACAGTAACATCGAAGTGAACTTTCTTTCTATCATTACAATAGACCAAGTATTTTTTAAACGAAATCATGGATTGTCTTCCGTTTTGAACAGTGGAAAAGCAACTAGTTCCAAATTAAAATTGATAGTAATTAATACATCTCTCGCTGGTACGGCCATGTGACATTCTTGCTCGTTCGCTGGTAACATGCTATTTGGTTCACATCCTATAAGTAGGTTATGTGTGTTTACTGAACCGTTGTATCTGACCGATTTAGCGCTTCGATGCATCTCCACATAGCTTTGAATTGTAAAACGATGTCGTCTGAACTACATGGATATTGAAATCTTTTCAATTTACCTGTCCAAGAATTGATTCAAAAATATCTTTATTACTGGCATAAAAGTCGTTTATATTACGGTCCATTGCAAAATCAAAGCTAAAGCTGTCAAATGTAGGAATCATACCTTATTTCTAGTGGCTATCAAGTATCATAATTATAAAAAACCATAAATGTTAATCATAATTATGATTGCGATAATTTTGCTTCACAAATTTAAAACGAATGAGAGGCTAGATTAAATTCTCCATATGCACAAGGCGTGTATAAGGTTGTATGAAATACCATGTTAAGTGATTAATAAACCTCAGCTGCCATTTAACAGTAGATTAAAAAACCGTTTGCATCGTTATATCAATGACAGCCGCTGCGTCTTCAAATGCTACACTTGGGATTTGATCACTAACTATATAAAATATTCTTCTGAACAGTTAGTACTGTTTATAGGGTGGGTAGTTTATCAAATCTGAGCCAATTTACGTCCATTAGTGGTAATATACGACGTCTTTCCCCATCTAATAAAGAACAGACCGGCAGTTAACATTTAATGCTTGATCATTATTATTACTTTCTTACCCGTATAACAAATGCAGGGATTAAATATGTCGAGGTTTAGTTAGGCAAATATTGCTTTTACGTCCTTCAATAAATAAAAAAAATGAATTTCTGTTTTAACGGAATTTATTACAAGATAATTTGATTTTTAGAAAGTCAACATAGTGTCGATCTCTAATATTATTTTAGACATCTAATGTCCGAGTTCAATTGAACTTGATCGATAAAAAAATCAAAAATTTGAAATCCTAATCGAGTTTTGGAATCGTTTAATGTACAACGGAAATTTATTAATCTATTTATGAATATTTGTTAAGAACTTCGTTTGCTATCAAAAATTCTCATCATTTGTTGTCCAGCAAAGAAAACAAAACACCCAGTAGAATTTTGTGCTTATCAATATCTCTTTCGCTACTGCAGTTTCGAAACTGATTATGATTTCGATTAAGATAAGAGAAACTGATCTTTGTATATTTGTGTATGAGATTGCCACTTTTATTTTAAAACAAAGCATACTTTGGTGTTTGTAAAAAATTGTTATTCGACCGTAATTACATTTGCCACAAAAATTATATAACTTTGCCACGTTTTCCAAAGTGATCTTAAAGGCCAATAAAAAGGCACGTGTAAAAACAATACTTTTATTGTTATACGTGATAATACGTATCGTCTGAATCATCAGTAACAACCATTTTATCGTTACAATGTTGCACACAGGTCTCCTGACGTCTCTCGATATGAGTAGGATAAGGCCATAGTCTGTATGCTGGGCACATACGGTTCGCATATATTTCAATCGTACTGAAATTCAATAGCTATCCCCATTTTGGTTTAATTTTAAGTCACATTTGTACTTGTTTTGTATTCGTAGTTCTTCACTTGTTTTTGACACCACAACTGGATCTATTTCGACCTGGGCTTCTGAAACAGAGCAACTTATCGCATTTGTATTGAGATTTCTCGGTATATCCCGATTTATCCCTCGGTCGTTCAACCTGGTTGCGACAGGAGCTTCTGTAAACCATTAACTAGCCGAAGATAGCAAATATTACTCCAAAAATATACCTTGATATCTTGAAGGCCTTAAACGCGCCAATACTCGCAGTGTGACAATGTTTCTCCGGATAAATTCTAAATCATCATGATCAGCGTGGTGATTATGGACAAACATCTCATTTGGGAAGGCATAGGCAAGTCATAGGCAAGTCCTCTAGTGGACCGAACCGAGCTGATGATAATGAAGTAAATGGCAATAGGAAGATTGAGTCTCGACTTATTTATATACAAAAATCGTGACCATTAATCACGGACAAGCTTGGGACCGTCTCTCGGTGTTCGTGGTATCCAAAACTCTCAAAATTGTTGAATAAATGTGCTTGGAAAAATCCTATAGCTAAATTGTTTTAATATACTGTTTATGGATTCTCCGACGCGGGCTCTCTAGAGCCATTAACGTCTCACTTTGTGCCGCTGGCCCCTTTTTTTAATGAAGTGAAAAATCAGCATCAAACGCGAGACGAATTTCATTGTTTACGCGGCGTTTTAATATTCAAGTTTTACGGTTCAGTAAAATAAATTTTGTCCATTTCATACTTTTATGTAAAATTTGCACCACTATCTGGTTCCGTTGTTTTTGTATACTTTATTATAAACTTTTATTATGGTATTATTAATACATACAAGGTTTTTAGGTTTATCACAATTAAAAAAAAATGTCAGTGATAGTTCTAAGACGGGTTAATTCGTAACTGTGATTTCAAAACGGCCATGGCCAATATTTTTGATGAGTTGTTAGAAAATTCATTTTGAGTAGTAAACTCGCATGTTTATTATTTCTTTTTTTATACTGTCTCGTATTTATTATTAAAATATACAAAAATTAATTCCGTTAATCCCTCTAAGGTAGTTGTTATTCGGTACGCGAAAGAAATAAATCATTATTTTAATCTCTTGCGGCAAGCCAAATTAAATCTTATTTGATCATACAATCTTTAACAACTGGTCTATTGATTCAGTCGTTAGTGAATCTGACTATTGTCTTAGGGTCACCGGTTTGATTCACACCCGCAACTAATATTTGTGCGATGAGCACCATTATTTATTCTGTCTAGGTTAAAAAAATAAAAACGAATGAAATATTATCTATACAAGCATATATTTGTGAGAATATATAAAATATGTAATTTATTAGCTATCTGACTATCATAGCAAACGCTTTCTAGCTAGTATGGGATCAGATAGCCCTGAATGTAGATGTCCTAAGATATTTATCCATCATCATTATTTGATTGAATCTGTATTTTTTAATTGTATTGCCACACACATTAACATGCTGACAATATCTTTGACAGCTAGTAACACGTCAGCGGTAGCATGCCTCGTGAATGTTTAATTAGCGTGCTCGCACTACGACACCCTTTCTACTCGTATGTTACACCATGTCGTTAATATGTTAGAAACGTTTAGCAATATTAATACATCTACTGATCGACATCTATTATTCTTGCTTTTTGTGTTTACTACTTGTTTCTGTTTAAATCTTTGTTAGCCAGATCCAGTCAGAAACAGTACGTTAGTTCACAAAGTGGCTACAACCTTTTCTTCTTTGAAATTTGTAATAATAGTTTTCTTATTCTTATATAATCTTAATTGTCCTCTGTTTTCGTTCTGATTCTCATTTTAAACTTCCCGTTCAGCAGTGACTTTTTACTCTTCTGTTTCTTAGTTTGGAACATAAATAGCTATTTTAGTCAGCCAGTTTGATCAGTAATTAAATCAGCTTTTAGAATAAACTTTATAGTAAAGATTTTTAATAATGCAAATTTTCAGTTTCTCTTATTTACAATGATTTTTTTGCGGCAGATGTAACAGTTATAAACAGTAATACGCAAACTCTATAAACAGCACGATTTCCATTAGTCCATTGGAAAGCAACAGCAGACGTAGACCTACTAAGTCTTATCCCCAGTTCGGATTAGATCCCTTACTGTCGGTACATAGTTTGTATAATGCCTATTCTGTGATACTGCGCTTGGCAGTTTTTATCGCTTAGGCAATCCATTACGCAACCACATCGGCTTGTTCATTTCCTTCCGTGAAATAAGGTAGGTAGGTACTACTTCACTTTCGTAAAACACTTTATGAAAAATTCAGAAACGCATATCTTTCTCTCTCTTTGCAACATGATTGGCATCAGATAAATCGTAGAGCATTTACAGTCGCGAAAGTATCAAGTGACGTTTTGTACACTACTAGACATTGATTCAATAATGAACATTGCATTAAAAATTTTCCTTTAATTTAACTTCCACCGAGCAACTCATTAACTGTACGAAGAAGTCTTCATACTTTCTCGTTCTAGCAGAAAAATTCAACCGTTTGCTACAGACAAGCAATCACAGCGGATTAGATGAACAAGTAAGAAGAGCATCTCGTGTTTTAAATTCAAGACGCGCACAAAGAAGCTGCCACGCTGAGCTATTACGTTCCTTGCAAATCATCCTGGCGTGAAACCGAACCCATTTTCAACTTTGTTGCTTTCTCAATAAGGATCAAATGTCTTGGCGTCGTCACATGAAATGACTTTGGTGCGCTTGAACGCAGAATCGGGCATGATCTAAATATCCTTTAGAAAGCTTGGCTTAAACCTGAAATTCTCGCTATAAGGGACCGTGGCCCTTTTAAACTGGAAATACCCAGAATATATGAAAGTCAGAAGTCTTCCAAATAGGTGTGCGTATTTGAAAAGAGTAGAAGAAAAGGAGGTCAGTATAGAAAAAGTACGTCGTCGGGTCTGTAAGGATAGAGATATGTGATATTCAGTGCTCTTTGCCAACCCCGTAAATGACCTGGCATGGTGATTTAATAATAATATAGGCGCTTCTTATCATAAATGTGACAGTGGAGTGGAAATAGATTCTTTTCGTTTTAAATGGAAAAATTAGTGATGGAAAATTACGTTAAAACATAATTTATTTCATGTTTCGCTCACGTCCCCGGGCCGAGATCTTCTCCGACAGCTGAGGCTGTTCCTCTGTGATTAGGTACTAGATTATTTTAGTTGTTTTGCTTCTGTAAAGCTTTGGTACAATCCTTTTTATATTTTGTGATAAACTCAGTCATAATCATGTCCTATTTCTAAATGATTTTCCATCACTGCGATATGTACTTGAAAATGAATATGACATACGAAGAGCTGAAGTTTGAGATCAGTGGCGTTATTGGTGAGGACTGTCTCCGACATTAGACTGAAATTGACTGGTGATGATGGTGAATACGTTTTTTAAAGCCATTCCTCCTTATCGATACATCGGAATATTTCACTGAATTTAATCGTTCATAGATATTTCTTCTCGCTTCTTTTAGGTCTATTTCAAATAAGGGAAAAGTGTCGATACTGTTCTCATTTTCCTCATCGTTTCGGTGGTGCTGGAAGCTAAGTTCTAAGTTAATCCAGATGTTCTAAATTAGTCCTGACTACCTAAATACCAATAAGCTCACGAGACATTCCATAACGATAACAATGTTAATTTTAATGCAAGACAGTTTTGATCTCTATTAATACCCCGAACTAAGCTTCTGAGCTTATTAATTAGATCCCATCTAAAACAGATAAACTATAAACGGGTTAGTTTGGAAAGCTATTGTGGTTCTAACACCTCCGTTATTATTCCATGCTTTGTACGCTGTCGGAATATTAATGGACTTGTCTTACCAACCCTGGGTAACGATAGGCGATTGTGCGAAAAAATTGAACGAAATGGGTGTACTAATGTAGGGAATAAGTTAAAAAAAATTTTTGTTTCTGGGACTAATGAAAAATTTCGAGTATATTTTCACTACCAAGTGAATTTCAAACTCATGACATTTAGATGATACGATGGTCATAAATACGAGGTTAAAGCCTTATCTATATGGCCATAGTTATAATAAATGTGTAGTTAGTTATCTTGCCTCTGTTGTTGTGTCCATGTTTGTCAAATATATCCGATTGGTAATTGTAAAATGCATAATGTTAATACAGTAACGTTTTTTTAATTCGAACCTTACCCAATGATTAATTATGAACTAGACCTCACAGCTGGGCTTGGCTACACGAAATATTTTCACAGGGTTCAGAGTAACAATTTTTTTAATGTTTTTGTAGGGCTTTATTAGGTATTAGAAAGAGTTACTTCAAGGTAGGCAACACATTGACAGCCCTTGATGTTGCAAATGTCTATTGTTCACAGTGACCACTAATAATCAGATGGACCGCCTGCCTGTTTGCCTTGCCTGTTAATACAAAAAAGCATATCGCTTACTCGCTTGCAGTACGACTGTGACTACTTGCTATACGGTATCGATGGACGATTCGGCGCGAGCCGAAGTGGGTTGCAAGTTGGCCGGAGATTCGAGAAACTCCCTGATATGAAACGTGCGTAACAGCTTCTCTGTCCAATTACATTTCGCTCGCTTTAGCCGTTTATTTATCATATTTATTTGGCTTTCTTAACTATCATTATCTCGCATTTATACCATACTTAACCCGCGTGCTCAGCGTCGGGATTGTGGAAAAATTCACTTGAAAGTGCATAAGCGCTGATCAGAGAAAGCCTTAGTCTAACAATCATACAAAAGACACATGCTCATTATACATGTTTTTCCTAGTGGGAATCGAGTCCAAATGCTCTTAATATCTTAATGGTTAATACCGGGCTCGTCATTTAAGTTAATCAATGAACCAACAACTCAGTATATCATTACCATCGGTTTTAATTTTGGAAACCTCTACTAAAGTTCTTTGGATTTCAAATCCCATACAAAGACGACTTCTCGGGGGTTACAGTTGTTCATAGGCGGCAGTGTACGTTTGCTATCAGGAAGTCCGTCTACCAGTTTGCTGGGCAAACGTTAAGTAACAATTCTATGAAACCTGACCTAAGCTGGGGTTAATCATGTCTTCCTATTCCTTATAATGTTCCCTTACCAAGAAAATGCGATGCCACGCCGTATCGTCATAACGTAGGAAGCCTCACAAATAACATTGGAAAATAATCCATAAAGTGGCTTCATATCGGAATCGGACTGAGGCTCTGTAATTGCCCTATTGTCTATCACTTTACTATTTAGCACTTGATTTGTTATTAAGTATTTGTTCGTGTCAGTGTGGACAAAAAAAAGTATATTAATTATATGTGTTCATATAATATCAGCCATCTGGTTACCATCATATCATAGGGCAGCTCTGGGATCATATGGCCGTGTATGGAGATGTCCCAAGATAAAAATTACTTATCGCTTATTCATGGGTTTTGTAAATACTAATAAATTCCATAAGTCTAAATAGCATTATCGTCTTGATATGTCTTCTATGTAGCCGATATAGCCACTCTAATCATGAGAGCACAGAACAACCGAGTGGCTTGATAATGATCATGATGAGTTCATGAGTGGTATCTGTACTATAGTTCATATAGTTTGTGAAGTACGAATGATCGCAAAAGATTGTTGCATTTGGTTCAAGTATATGTGTTTACTTTCATTATCTTTTATCTTGTATATTTTAGAATCTTCTGTTTTATATATCTGCAATGTATAGTAGGTACATTTTATTATTATCCGTTGATTTATTCTCGGATTTATTTCATACTTTCACTCTCGTCTCTCGAATCAAATTCAATTTAAAACTTTCCATAATTTGTACACGAAAATCCTCTTATAGGTTTTGAAGTAAAAATCCTGCTTAATCGGCCATAATTCTCATATTCGTTTCCTCAATTTTCAGTAACACAAATAATTACACTTCAAAGGGATCGTAGAAATATTTAAACTATGTCAATTGCGAATGCATTATGTAACAATCGCATAACAGCACGACTCGCGACAAATGATATTATGTGCAACATTGCTCACAGAAATATATTTATTACGAGTATGAACAGAGCGACGAATGAAGAAGCGCATCAGGTCTATAAGGACAAAGGTAGTTTGCATTCAGCCCTCACTGACTTCGCCGTAAGGGACCTAGTATGATGATACAATAATGTAACATAAACCTAACCTCACTCCTGTAATCCCCGAAGGGGTAAGCACACGAGTGTAGTACACTTCTATGTTTCATCAGTTACATTTACCTTCCACTACGGAATAGATGGTGAGTCTATTTGCCATGCACCGGTCACAAATCCAGATTCCGAGCCACTACTAGAAATTTAAAGATAGAAAAATCCTATTGAACCCGAGCCGGGGATCAAAACCAGGACCTCTCGATCAGCAATCGCACTTACAACCAACTCAACCGACGAGGCAGTCGACGATACAATAATAACAATAATAAACGAGTCTTCACAAACGCACGCAGAAGTGAAAACATTGTATGCGATGGAATTTGATGGTACGATAGGGTACAATTTATTGCCTGCAACGGTCGCCCACCTCTGACTCCGGCCATCTTGGCAAATTGACACCGGCTTGCATCATGCTCACGGTACAAGTTCTGCGGATGGGGCACACTGACTAATAATTCTAGTACCGTGCAATTTCTCCTAGTCATAAATATGCATGTGTATATTCAAGACCAATGGCAAAAGCATTATAGTGCATTTTGTTATTTGCGGATAGTTTAATAACGTGACATCACGTCTGTGATTCCTGAAGGGGTACGCAGACGAGTGTATTACAGTCCCACGATTCACCAGTTATGTTTACTACTAGAAATTTTTACTAGAAAATCTAAGTTAGATTTGAACCCAGGACCTCTCGATCGGCAAACGCGCTTGCTACCACTCGACCAACGAGGCAGTCACCTGAGTCAACTGAGTTAAAAATATCAAATACTTCATAGATGTAGTTTATTTTGTATAAAAATTCTTTGAGTGACTTTACTGCCCACGCTTACGTAAACTTGCTTATTATGAGACAACAATTTTTTGCGAGAATCATAATAGGTTTCATTTGAATGCTTTTTAATAAACGTCGACAGAGTAATTTATATTTTACTCTCTCTCAGGAATTCCAATTACTGTCCTAACAATATCCCCGTCAACCCTTATGATAATAAGTAATTAACAATATACCCCTTTTTTTCTTAATAGTCCTTATTCATGGCTTCGCTGGGGATACTAAACAATGCAGTTTATCTTCTCCTTCATTTATTCTCTGACTATATTTTACTAACTGCTTCGTTGGTCAAATGGTCGCAAGCGCGATTACACATTGAGAGGACATAGGTTCGATCCACAGATCGAGTACTTCTGGATTTTTTATCTTAAAATTTCTAGCAGTAGCTTGGAATTTTAATTTGTACCCAGTGCATGGCTAGAGCCTCATCACCCATTCCGTCGTGTGAGGTAAACGTAACTGGCGAAACGTAGGAGTGAACGACACTCCTCTGTCTACCTCTTCGGGGATTACAGGCGCGATGTTACCTGACTATATTTAAAATAAATCTTGGTAGTTTCTGTCTTTTCCCGATGTTCAAGTTATCAACAAAAATTCAACAAACTCGTCAATAGTTTTGACCTTTTAATTTAATACACAGAGATAATTTCGAGCTTCCCGTAGAATAAAGTTCCAAAAGAACATGTGACCAACACACTTTTTCTTTATTTTTTAGACAATTTAGATCTATTTTTTATGGTAGTGAAACAAAAATTTAAATAAATAAAAAAAAAATTTAAACTTTTGTTTCTCTACCATAAAATATAGGCCTAAACAGTTTGAAAAATATAGAAAAACTGTGATGGTCTCATGTTCTTATGGAACTTTATTCTACGGGCAGGTCGATTTCGCAATTAAAACATCAGTATCGATAACTTATAATATAAGCTTACTCAATTAATTACTAGGAGGTTCGTCCCCACTGCTGTTTTTTCTACAATACTGTACATAGATTTTATTTTATACTCTTGTATTTTTTTATTTTATCATTTTGTTTACTAAATAACGTATCTTCTAGTTTGGTCGCTTTAGTTTTATGAAAAATTTCACTGGATGCAAGTAAGTACATGCCTACGATATTTTAGATAATTTTTACGATTTTATTAACTGAAGTTACCTATATAATATTATGTATTTACGATATTTAATGTAGCTATCATAGTCCATGATCATTCAACCAGTGACAGAATTTACGTCCTCACTTTTGGTTACTTTTGATGTCGATACAACAAAAGTACATTACTTATGATTACCAGCAACGTTATTGTTGTTGATACGAAGAGTCCTCTCTAAGAGCAGTCCATAGTTCATACGGAGCGAGTTATCTAAATATTTTGACTGGCCGATTCAACAGTTGGATAATTATACACTTTCATAAAATGTTTACCTTTTTGCTACGATAGTTGTCCATCTCCTTTTCTCTTGTGGCAGATAGATACTGCTGTCTCGCCTCGTATCTCCTTGAACTCGTAACATTTGCGTTCCGTAGCGTAACGGTGCGTATCGCACGCAATGTCTGCACGCGTCTGTAACGCTCTTTCTAGCGAATCTTCACATTTCACGTCTCTTTCATCTAAGAATGTCTCAACATCTATTTCGACGTGCATTATGTTTTCTTTTTCTTTTACTACCTGTAATGTAACTCTCTTGTTAAAATTATTATCCACTTCTACGTTGGTACATCGTATGTAATAATATTTTATTATCGGATGTATGGAATTTAAAAAAATATTTTGAATTTGTTTATATTACAATATGTAAGAAAAATATATCGACACTGTTCTTAATTTAATTATTTAACAGAAGTTCATTTCTTCAATGCAAAATGTTAATAATTCCTAACAAAAAAAATTTTTTTTGAAGTCAGAATTCCCTTACTGAACCTTCGATATACTCGACACCGTTGTTTTTAAATGTCTGATTAGAGAATTTTCAAAAAATCATAAAAGTAAAAGACCGCCCAGATTAAAAATGAGACTGGTGAGGCTTTTCATGAAACCAAATTGAAAAGAGATCTTGCTAAGAAAATAAAGGTCACGGTTCTAAATTTAAATTTATTCGGTTAGTTGATAACATTATGAAATTCGAGAACTTTATGTCCTAATAAATTTATTTACTTATTAAGGACGCCGAGGAGATTTTTTTCGAAGTAATTTGTAGCAGAACTTATTAAGTAAAAGATTTTGTAACTTGACTTGGTTTGAAAGTTATAGAAGAGATCGTCGACTTTCTCAAATGAAACTGAATGAAGATGTAATATAATGGCGACGAATACATAATAATTTATGTTTAATGTTTTTCAGTAGTGTTTGAGGAAACATATACGAGTATTATTATTACGGACATCAAAGAGAAAAGATCAGAGACAACGGTAGTTAATCTGAAGAGAATAGAAATATGACTTGATTTCTAGGTAGAGGAAAGGCTAGAATAATAAAGGAAAATATATGGTATTTCAGTATATTGTCAAATGAAATTTTGTTAATGATACGTGTTCCCATTTCTAATTAGTTGGTATATTAGTAATTTACATTTTTATGACTTGTCGTCATCATCACTTCATCTGTCTCTATTATCTCCAGCAATGAGATAAGTCACTTCCTAAATTTGATAGTTATTTTTATTATTATGTCATCACACCTGGTCTCGTACGGGGTGGGTAGAGAATGCCGATTGTCAAATAACTTCATCCTGTAACTTTGACAGTTGGTGATTTATAATATTGTTCCTGGTGGAAACAAAAAAACATGCAAATCTCACAACCGGCCACATTCTAGGATGGCAAAGTATTTTGGAACGAGGTCAAGAGCTCTCGCATTTCGTATGCCCATTCCATTTTTACGCTCGTTAAGATGCTGAGCTGAAGTACACGAAAGAAATCCTGCCAAAATTTGAGATTTTCTCAACTTGAGTATATTTGAGTGTGGTAAATTTATAATAGGATTGACGCTTCGGGTAAAGCTATACTCGTATACATATTATTAATGCTTTCTTCATAAACATATCCCATGATTTTTGATAATCTCAATGTTCATCTACTTGATGATATTCGTCAATATTAATTTTATGGCCGTCAAAAATGCTACTAGAACTTATTGACAGTGGATTTTTAATCATCTGGATTATGGGATCGTTCAAAATTTTCATGTACGAAATACACAAGATCTTCCACCAATTCCTTTAAATTAAGTAAAGACCATTAACATACCTTACACGTCTTGCTATATCCAACCAGTTCCGAGGTGTAAATTCTCAAATGCCTTTTACACGTTTTTTACCAAGTCTGGCACCCGCTTTCAAATTAACGCGTCTCAAAGCCCGTCCATTATCACGTGCGTTGGGCGGTTGGAGTTACACTCGTACGCGAATATAGCCATAATTACGGGACGAATTCCAAGTTTGTCCTGGAAATTAACATTTTTATCCATAGAAATGGAAATTTTGATGAGTTGCCATAATTTCTGTTTATTTTATTATTGTCCAGCTTTGTCTGGTTATGTTTTTGTTTTTGCAATTTTGTGGTCGTCACTGAAAATTATTAATCGTTCTAGATCGTCACCTTTAATCAGTGCACGCCAATAATATCTCTTTTAACAAATTGCAAATGTTTATAACATTTCTCTATTCCTTTAAATTATAAGTCCCGTAACATACACATCCTCGCTCATTACCGGGTAGGAATTAAACAAGTTGCGTAACTCGGCCAGCTAAAAGGATTCCCCTGTTGAGTTCGGGTTGTTTAAGTAGAATGTTTCATATGTGTTGCGAACATTTCGGACATTTTCAGTCCTCGCGTGAAAGTGATAAAAAAAGTAAAAATATGAACGCGCTTTTTTCGCCATTTAATGACATCTCCGCGGGCCTAATTAGCGCGTCCCTGATTGCAAAGGTTATCCTTAATAATGTAAAGCTGTTTTATGACATTAGATAATGAGATTTTACTAGAAATTCGTAATTTAAAACTTTAAAATGGGCTTGAAAAAAATTCACAGACATTTTGATCTATAGGTACATGAATCATGATGGTGTTCTGTTTGAGGTTCCAATCCAGATAAGTACCTGAATAAAAACTACCATGTCATCTCCTTGTCTTCGCTAATCATATCTATTTAATATATACATAAGTACATATGATTTCCATTTGAAATAAAAATAAATAGGTCTGTTTTGTCTGCCACATGCACTTTAAAGGACTGCACGAGCCGTAAAAAAATTACAGAGAATTCTATACTGTGTAACACTTTAATATTTGTATCTACTTAAACAGTTTGTGATTCTTCATTACTATTTCAATAGGTATCATTAAGATCTATTCAGCATTGCTGAACTCGTCGAAATCCATTACAATGCAATTAGTCGCTTTTGTTCATACACGGCTCATACAAAGGCATCCTTTGTAACCCACGGCCTCGTTCCATTAACATTATTTTGGCACATCTGCTGAGCCACAAGGTCGCAATGTAAAGGATAGCCAGGAAGTAGGCGCAGCTCGATTCATTTTATTGATGGTACAAGGCTCGATCTCACATCAAATGTAACGTAGAATCAATAACATGGAGCTTATCGAGTTCTGTAAAACGAATCCTCGTTATTCTGTTCTAATGAAAACAAATGATCATTATCATAATAATGTAATGTAACCTAATTATCATCGTCATCAGCCTGATTTAGTATTATCATTTTGGTATTATGTAATTATTAATTAATACAGATAAAAATGCGTTCAAGAATAGTACACTTCATGCCTTAATAAAACCAACAGTGCTTATAGCACCAAATTTGTTAAACGCTGGTTCGTGGCTATTTATTAATGTTGGACATCTGTGATTAAATCAAGTTTTTCAGGTATCCTCGCCGTTATTTTATTCAAGTAAAATATAATATAACGTATCGTTCACATACCGGTCAGATTGGAGGTCGTTGGGGGAGGCCTATGTTCAGCAGTGGACGTCCTGT
>DWJK01000567.1:0-21325 GCA_018248815.1 Croniades pieria auraria
CTTAACCCTCTCAATATGAGAGGAGCCCCATATTCCAACAGTGGAATGTTAATGGATCGATTATTATTTTTTTTATTCTAAACGGATTAATTACCCAAAACTGATATTATTATTACTGAACCGAAAATTATAAGCTATAATTCATTAACTGCCTCGTTTATCGACTGGTTGCAAGTGTTACTGTTGATCAAGGAGTCTTTGGTTCGATTCCCGGCTGGGAAAATTGTTATTGGATTTTTCTAACTCGAAATTCCCAGTAAATAGCACGGTATCTGGATATTTGCCCGATCTACAGCAACAGACTCCCTCTCTTTCATCTCCGGATATATACTGCTTAATATTCTGCTTATCATTCGAGGAAATATATTATTTTATGATTGTTCATGTTTCAATTATATATTTTTTACATCACGTGTGTAATGCTAGTAATTCACTAAAAGTAATTAGTCAATACTTCACTAATCATTTATTCAATCATTGTAATTATTTGCATAAAAATTATGTAAATAAGTACAAAATACATATTTAATGTTATTCAATAATTCATACACCATATAATAACATGTAATACAAAACCAGACAATATAAAACGACAATTTTTATTAAGTACTTACGAGATCTTAAAATTGTTGTAGCCATTGGTATATACTATACGTATTTCAAAAGATTTAAAATTTTTCGGGCCTTTGTTTTCGTAATAATTAGTTTTCTGAAATTTCACTATACACACGCATAGCTTAAAATATAATCATCCAAATCAAAATTCTAAGAAATTGTCAGATATCTTACAAAAACATTAGATTGCTATGAATATTTCGCCTGGCAATATGTTCAGTAATGTATAACATTTTTTAAAAGGTTTGTTCATAACTAAATGTAAAATAATATTCATAAAATCATATTATACTAGAAACCCGTTTTTAAGTTGAAATAAGTTTATGTACTAACTTAAAGTAATAAAAATATTGTAGTCGTGAACATGGCTATTTTTGTATATTGCAATACTAAATTACGAACGAAACGAAAGTGCTTGTGATGAGCAAAGACGATTAAAAAGTGTCGATAGGTCAATATTCTGCAGAAATTAGCCACAATCTTCAGGTATCTACAAAATATACTAAATAACCACCCTCGCATGTGAGGGTACTATGTGGTGGTGCTGTTCTTCTTCCGCTAGTTCAGGTGCTTATTCACAATTGAGGGCTTGTCTGACTACTCCCTTCCCATATTCCTATACGGCGGCCATATTTATAAGTCATGAAAGGCGTTGACGCTCATCATAATTATTTGCGTTGTATTCTTTTTCAGGACCGATGGCTGCGATTCGCAAAAAACTAGTGATTGTGGGTGACGGTGCGTGTGGTAAAACATGCCTTTTGATCGTGTTCAGCAAAGATCAGTTCCCGGAAGTGTATGTGCCGACAGTGTTCGAGAATTACGTCGCCGATATCGAGGTGGACAGTAAGCAGGTAGAACTAGCGCTATGGGACACAGCCGGGCAGGAGGATTACGACAGGCTGCGGCCCTTGTCTTACCCCGACACCGACGTGATACTGATGTGCTTCTCCGTAGACTCGCCAGATTCGCTCGAAAACATACCCGAGAAGTGGACACCAGAAGTAAAGCACTTCTGTCCCAACGTGCCGATTATACTGGTGGGCAACAAAAAGGATCTTCGCAACGACCCTGCCACGATTAACGAGCTGCGTAAAATGAAACAGGAGCCGGTCAAACCGCAGGAAGGCCGCGCCATGGCGGAGAAGATCAACGCCTTCGCGTACTTGGAGTGCTCCGCCAAGAGCAAGGAGGGCGTCCGCGAAGTGTTCGAGACTGCTACCCGCGCCGCGTTACAGGTGAAGAAGAAGAAGAAGACTAGGTGTTCTCTGCTGTAATTGTGCTGTTGTCGGAGGAACTCTGATTTATGAATCGTTCGCATACTGCCTGAAACTTACGTTTGAAACGACTCGAACTCTGCAGCAGTCGCGGCATTGGCCAGTGCTTCCTTCCGATACTGCCAGCCGACGCGATGTCGCGGCGCGTAGCACGCACACCCACTCAGTATTCGTGTGGCTATATTTTCACAATTGGTACTTGTATATTTTATAGATTATCTATAAAGAATAAGAGTAATTGCCTTAACAGATGTAGTCGGGGCGAGTGAGGTTCTCCACTCCGGTGAACCCCACTGGGATTTTTCGTGCTATACTATCGTTATATAATCAAGTAGCATTTCTTCAACATATAGATTATTCCTCGACCGGTGTCCTCACACCGAAACTTGATTGTTTAGTTTCATATTTTGTATTTTAATTTTTTCAATAAAATAGTTATGTATAAATTGAGTAGGATGTTTATTTGACATGGAGCGTGACATGGAGCCCCATTCTGACTCAGCCAAGTGCCTGTCAGCTAGAAACGTCTCTGAGACGTCTCATTTGGTTTTGATTGTGTAGGGCAGTTTTATCACAATCTATTGTTTGTGTGAAATTTTTAATTCAGTACGATTTAATTGCATGCTACCATAATTTGTTAGTAATAAAGGAACCCCATGTTTTAACAATTCTTTTCTAGACTTTTTGACTTTTATAAAATTTAATACAGCATTTATAAATCAAAGGTTTCTATGTAGGATGGGGGAATATTTAAGTTAAAATTTCAATCATCTATGTTATGTTTTATTAGTATTGTAAGTACAAAATTATCTTACTTGAATATACATGAATTAACATAATATCTAGACTTCCTTTTATAATTTAAGATTTTTGGATCTATTCCAATTACAAATTTCATAACTAATCAACCAAGCTTTCAATTCAGGAACCTCTTGATATCTTCAACAGTTGAATTGGATTGAACCGCCTGCGCGGCGTGAACATGAGTTGCTTCTGTTGATGCATTGTTGGCATGCGGTAAGGGACAGCAACACCTGCAGGCAACTGCGCCTCCTGCCCCCGCAGCTCATGCACCCAGTCCGC
Organism: Croniades pieria auraria; assembly: GCA_018248815.1. Lineage (NCBI taxonomy): Eukaryota > Metazoa > Arthropoda > Insecta > Lepidoptera > Hesperiidae > Croniades > Croniades pieria. The sequence goes on from DWJK01000567.1 coordinate 2,976, forward strand.
ATATAACAATACATTCACCTTTTGCAGAAAGTCAGCAGGCATTGGCATGATTACATATAAAATTCCTTTTTCAAAATCAATCCCTCGAATGAGTCCTGAAAATATTTGAATGACAATATGAACATATTTAAAGTTATCAATTCCTATAGTATAGTATTTTATTGATAACACAAATATGATATTAATGATGTACTTTGTCCGAGTTGCATCACCTTTGACTCATAGGTGTTTAAGCAAGATAAAATAGTGATTGCAATTATACATAACATTTTCTCTATGTCTATATATAATAATATATCTACCTATTTATTTAATAAAGTTTTTCATAATACTATTATGGCATAATATATAATTTTGCCACATTTTTTATAGCTCTTAAATTTACAGTTCTACTAACCAAAAATTTTTTTCTGATTATACATACAAGGTCCAATGTCACATGATTTGATCATAGCTAAAGACTGCTAGTTCTATTAATAATGGTATACTGTTTCTCGTTGCATATTGAATTACGTATAAAACAGTTTGTTATGGTTATATAGAGAAACACCATAGAACTTGAATATCCTACTATGGTATATGTTATCTTGTTAGGAATTACCGTGTCCATGGCACAAGAGTGGTTCGTCAGCCAAAACATAAATCTTCTGGGTAACACTGCCTGATTCTTGTTGACACAGTGCCACAATTTTACCGTTCAGCACCTGTAAAACTGTACCTTCGGGAATTTTTACATTCATGTATACACACAAATCTTGTATCTGCACTCTGGAAAAATAAAAGGTTTTCTATACAAAGTGTAATTAGAATTTTCCTCTTGTACGTAGATAGTTTGCTGTAGTGCGCTAGTTTATGTTGAAAGATAATGAGGCATCGAGAATTGATGAGGCTGTGTCGGCGGCCGGAAACCATGACTCACGCCCGATTCTTGGACACTTCATATATCTTTCATTACTCATTTCTAAAACAATATTATTATTATTTGAAATTATTATTTTTTCTGCACCAGCTGCTTAAATTAGTGCCAGTATTTGCAGGGGTAGTGAAACCTAATTTCTTTTTAAAATAAGTGACGTCGCAATTATACCTGACTATACTGTTGTGGGTCTAACAATAAGACATACAGTCGATGACAGAATAACGATTGAAATAATTTCCATGAAAACTATAAACTGTAAAATTTTGTGCTCTACGAATATCCGCATCCGAATGATTGGTTTGCGAACAACATTATCACGTCTAGAGTATGACGGAATAAAAGTTACTGATAATGGATAAATAACTGCAATTAATCGGTGTTGATAACAGCTATATTGCCTTTATACTAGGTAAATTCAGATAGGACAATCTAAGTATGGAAGACTCGCCGCTCTCAAGTAACAAAATACACACTATAAAACGAACACGTATAACTCTCTTGGGCGTTTGTTGAAAGCATCACAAGTTAATTCGCTAAATGGTTTTAAATTAAAGTGTACAGTATCTTTCCCATGCACGCGAGGGCACGGTGACATGACATCATTGCTGCCATGCGTCATGACTATAAAAAGATGACGTACTAATTTTACTTGAACTTATTCTCTTCAAAGTTGACTTGTACACTGTACAAAAACTGTTACTGCTTTTATCCGACATTTATATCGAACATATATTTTTTAAACTGTATATTTGCATTAAATAAACAGTCGTAATTTCCGTCCTTGCTCTTATGTTTATGATACCTTCGTCAATTGTTAGGAAGTCGGTCTCCGTGGGACACGAGCTAGGGAATCCATTAAGCAATTGTTTTACTCAACTGCAGAACTAAAATATACATTCAATTGTTGTTTATAGAACGTACAATAGAACTTTAAATGAACAAGCTATGAATTAACGTGATTTCTACCAAAGATGTCAAGACACCTTTTAAGTTTTCTACTTGATTTTTTTTAATGAATTTATATGGCTGTATGTTTCTATCATTTGAATACAAAAAAAAAATTATTTGCATTAAAGTATCCAATAACAACTGCGTTTGAACACATACGAAGACCTTTTGATCGATATAGCTTCAAATAAAAAACTGCGGTAGAAATTGTGTTAACAGAAAAACAATTATATTCATTGCATTTCGATAAAACACTTACTCATATGGCGTGATTCCCAGTAAAGTAGAACTTTTATAAATATTAAGCAACTCGCCAAAATATGCGAGGAAATTCAAATATCTTTCATCTCGAGGCGCTATTGAGCTGTTATTCTTCACAGGGTTCTCTGTGTGGTGGGACAAAACAAAGCCGTAGTCCAAACTATCTGGACAAGTGGTGTTTGCGAACAGTCTCATGTGTTTATAGTAATCGTAATGTGCGGCAACTAATTGGGGGCGTAGGAACATGTCGTATCTTTTCTTTTGATTCTTGGAGTCGATTTGCATTAGGTAGGTCGGTTGACAATGGAGTATGACGATTGTTATAAAGTGTAAACCAACAACATTGCACAGCCCCATTGTATTGACCAGCCAGCGCATGGCGCGGAGCCGCGGCTCGGCGGCGCAGTAAGCGATCAGCTCCACGACACCATTCACATAACGCGTCATATTATCCAATGCGTTTATCATGCCCAAGTTGAATGTCCTGTAACAAATCGTTACGTAAACATTTAAACCTTCGACACAGTTGCGTGAAGTAACACACATATCTTGTTGTCTGCTTCTCTAGTCTATTAATAGAACGCAGAAAATGTTCGAACGTGACGCTAAATCCGGCGTTCGATGTGATTACCAGATAAGCGTGCATATTTATTACAAAAAAATCAATAACTATTAACATAGCATCACACCTGTACGTCCCTGAAGGGGTAGGCAGAGGAGTATGAGGGGTAAGCACAGCAGTGACGTATAGTACGTCACACGTGAATGCTGTAAATGCGTCATTAATTGAGAATTCTATTGCTTTATTTGAGTTTTTTTGATACACAGAGCTAAAGAAATAGTTTCATTTCCAAAGACATTTCGCTCCTCATTCTGGAATCTCGAGGAAACCAGTTTCCGATTATAGTCTTAACGTGAAATAAATGACGTTCAATATTTTACAGCTACTGTTCATAAATAATCTATCTTCTAATTAAAGGAATATAATTTTCGTAATACAGAAAGCATCGATGTACGACTGTCTTCGCTAATCTATTTTTGCCTACCAGCTAAATCAATAAAACCATGAGTTTCCGCCTAGAATTTGCAATCTGTGGCTGACATAGATTAGAATATGAAGGTCACAATGAAATCTCAATATAATAACAACACTATATAAAACATATTTCTTTGAAGCGCCAATATTAAAATAAAAAATTACTAAAAGTAAACTTGAATATTATACAATTTAAATAATTATCACTAAACTTTCAGTGCATAATTGCATTAATTTCATTGCAAACGCACTATTAAGAAATTGATTAATTTTGGTAAAAAGTGCAATTGTTCATTTTACATTCAGTGCCCTTCTTTCTGGAATACGTCGTAATAGGTCTGTACGTCTGTGTTGGCGCCCTTAGATACTAAATACCACGTCTTTCTTCAAAATAAAATATTTTTTTATTGAATAATAGCCAGCAACAGCAGCACTATTTTCAGTCCAACACAAAAACTTCAAGGAAACCTTTGCCTTACATTTTAACTCCCTGCCGAAAACAATTGACGAACACATAACTGAAGTATGTGAGTCTTTCCCGCGTCCTTCCTTATGGAATGATTGAGACCTCAACATAAAATAACACAACTCCAGCTAGCAACTGCTCAAACCACTTGTTGAGTTCCACGTAAACATCAGCAACAAGTGGTCATATGACTTTAATATTAAAGATATTGACTTAAACTCAAACATCTACTATAACTGGATCTCTTCCTGTAGCTAAGTAGAAATAAACTTCACGGTTTCTTTTTAAATCCCAAATACTATTAAATCAAGACCAAAATAAAATTGAAAACCTATTTTAATTTTTTTTCTTTTATAATTTGACGCCTTTACCAATGCCTTAGTAACTAACTCGGCTTTCTTAGAATCTGTACTTTTGTGGAACTGGGACAGCATTCCCACTTCCGGTAGCCCATTCAAGGACTATTTGGTGCCTGGAAATTGGCTTGGAAATTATAACTGGAATTAAATTGTTATTATGACCTCACACTAGGTCTCTTATGAGACAGGCAGAGAGCACAAAATACCAAAGCCGCCTAATGCTCTTCTTCTATATTCATTATTCTCCTTGGACACCCAAGCCTGTTTCAGAGACTTCTGGCTGCCATCAACAACACTTTAAATAACAATAATATTGAGAAGTATAAAACTGAATTCTACATAACTACACTGTCTCTGCTATCAATTCCAATGTAGTACAGAAGTAATTAAGAAAATCGATAGTCTATAAATCGACAGATAAATCAAGTATTCCAACAGTAACAGCTCATACTCAAAACCAATACTCTTTCATAAACATCATATAGTTAAAATGTGTGGTACTAGTATGTATGACACTTGTGACACTAAAAATTTCATAAAGATATACATTGAGTCAGAAAGACAGGGCTGCCTGCATGTGGCATGTCAGACGATTTAGAAAGAGAGAAACGATCTTATACCCTATCTATGTCTCTCTATCTCACTACTGACACAACTGCACCAAAAGAACAGCTTGTTTTTCAAATAATGAACTCACGCTAGCGCTATCTGTGTGTGCGCGAGTAGAATGAGACAGGTCGGTAGCCTCATTTGCTTTCTCTTTTCAATGGACACGTTTTAGGCCGACTCCCCAAATCTACTTATAACATATCTATGAAAAATTTGTTAACGACATCTTTCAAGTGCTGTCTTGCAACAAAGGTGTATAATGAAACTTACCACATAGGATTATAAGTCTTCAATTGGTCTAGTAACAATGCCTCTGTTTATAATACAAAGCAAGCATAAAAAAGATGACCAAATAAGGTAACCAGTTAAAAAACATTAAGAGTGAATGCGTCCCTAGCAGAACAAAGCAGCAAGCAAAAAAAACCTACTTTAAATACCTCTATACTTATAGATCTGATATGTATATTAACATATATAAGTTGATATCTTCATGCCAGGTCCCTTAAGTTTATTTTTCCTGGTTGCTCAAGGGGTAACTAAAATATATATGTCTATTTTGTGTTTATAAAACAAACATTTTTTGGGAATATGACAAGTATATCTTATATATTAAGTAAGAATGTATTACCTTTTAGGTTTGCTCAAGTGTGTAAAGTTAGGACCTAATAAAGGTTTTGTTACAACTGTGGCAGAGATATTCCCTGCTACTGTGAACTCACTCTGCCCTATATCCAAATCCAGTACAAGCACTGGTCCATGGGCCACCAGTTTGTTCACATGATAACGGACACAAGTGGACTTTCCAACACTTTTGCCTCCACACACTATTCCCCGGCTCTGGTTTTCTGTAAATCAATTAACATATTGTGTTAATGTTTTAGTATATCTTTACATTTTATAAGATACTGAGCCTGGATTCAATAATTTAGATTCTCTCGGATAATTAATTTGATTGATGATGAACAATTCATACAATTGTGTACAATCTATCCAAAAGTAAACTTGGAAAAATTTGGACACATTGATTGTATACAATTTCGACAATATTTTGAATGTATGAATATTTTGAAATATGACTTCAGAAATCAGTATGTACTTTATATAGCCTTCAAATTATATTTATCAGATTATTATTTTCATAGACATATATTGAAATACTTACTAAAACAATATTTATTAAGTAAGCTCCAGCAATGTGGCACTTCAAAAGTCTTGCGTGGCTGTGTTAAATACACAGAACAATCTAATTTCTCCCAAGCTGTTGTATGACAATAGTCTATTTGCTTACTGGACTTGGAAAATAAATTGGTGACAGAAAAATATTCCTCAACAAAATTCATTTTAACGCTTCTTAATGGTTCAATCACCAGAACACAATCATGTTCCTGCAATGTTGTTACTATGTCTTCAGCTTCAGGCACACTAAGACCCAATGTTGTCAGTTTACCAAATAGTCCATAATAAGTGTTCTCTCTCTCGACAGTTGTTAAGCATTGTGCAAAGTTGTAATATGGTGCATACACTTCTTGTGGTTCCTCAGTTAACACATGACCAAATATTTCAATTGTGCCACACAGAGCTCTGACCACAAACTTTCCATGTACAAACAGTTTTGCTGGATGCTTCATGACACAAACACAAACATTCCCTATAAAGCACATCTTCATTGAATCTTCTAAATTATCCTTTTTTAGTTCTTCACACACTTCAGATTGCATAGTATCATTGATACTAATAACACAGCTATCACCAGGTTTTTCATTACTGGAGTCTAAAGCTGCAGTCTTTTCAATTTCTCTGTTTTGATCAGTTTTTATGTTGCTCATATCACTAGCTTGTTCTTTAGTTGTGTCAGTAGCCTCTTTTTCAACATTCACCTCAGTTATAGTCATTACTTTTGCAGTATAGAAGCTAGTATCATTCTCTGAAAATACTAAACTATTATTGTCACATGGAATGTTTTTAACAGTAGAATGTTTGTATTCACCAAGGATATCGTCAAATTTTTGTTGTGGAAAAGATGTAGCTTTTATAGAAATGTAGGGTGGAGATAGAACTGCTGGCTTCAGAATGTTGCTTTTGGATGATTTGGTAGAGCTTTCATCCGAAATAGAACTGGCAACCTTGTTTTTTTTATTCTTTTTTATCTTACTATCAGATCTAACTTTTTGTGAAACATTCTCTGGACTTTTTTCTAATTTTCTTTTAGGCACTTGTTTAGGACTTTGGGTTTTGCTTTTTAATTTTTCGTGAATCATGGAAGCCAATGATCCATCGGGATCAAATTCTTGGGAGCTTTCTGTATCTATTATAGTTTTGAAAGAAGAACCATCAAATGATACATCTTCATCACTTTGTAAAGAACTGAGTACATCAGCATCAATTAGTAACTCATCACAAACCGATGAACCTGTCTCCGATACCGACTCCTGGCTACCAGACAGTCTCTCTTCATCATTGTCAATAGAAGGGCTAGTTCCCTTTGGTGAATCATCAATATTCAGTTCTTCAATTATACTGTCGATGTCGTCGGAGGAGTCGCCGATAGTTGCCCGCGTCGTGTCGTCCGCGCCGCTGGACACGGTCAGATTCAAATCTGAGAAACCACTGACTGACGAAGAATCGTCACAATCAATTTTTATATCCATAGAACTCTTAATTAGCTCATTGTCACTTTTTTTATAGCCATACAACATTTGTTTAAGCTGCTTCTTGACCATGTCTTCCGATTTACTATCTTTTTTGGATGGTTCGGCACCTTTAGCGACGTGCGCTTGTTCAAAGAATTCCATTTTGTAATGTAACAAATCTGTAACCATTAACCAAAGTGGTAAAAGTCACACAATTAAATCACGTAGAATATGTAAAATTGTGAACTAATTTTATATTAAAAGAAGACTGTTTTTCTTTTTTTATATTATAGAAACCGCAAGTATACTGTACACATGTATGACATGTGACACTTGCGGCTCAGTTTACAATATTGTTTCCCTTTGACAATAATGTCAATTGACAGATTTAGTTGTACAAAGCAAGGCACGAGCGTTCCTTGTTTATAGAGATATTATACATAGAGTAGGGTAGAGTGCCAGTAAGCGACAACATTCGACAGTTAGAAAGGGAGAAACGATCACGATAGCCCTATCTACTTTTTCTGTCTCACTACTGACGCATGGCAGCAAAAGAACAGGTTGTTTTTCAAATAATGAACTCACGCTAGAGCTACCTGTGCGAGCGCGAGTAGAAAAAGACAGATAGGTAGCCTTATATGCTTTCTTTTTGTTTTCGATGGACACATTTTAGGCTAGCTCCCTTACTCTATATGTAATATCTCTATGTCATTGTTACATGTACGATAATATTTGAGATTTCGTTTTAAACTGCAGCAACACTGTCTTCTCTACATGATCTTTTATGTTGCACGATTTCATTATTTGTTATTAGAACGTTTACTTATAGTAGAAATAATTTTTTAAATTACTTATTACAAAAACCCTCGTTCATTTGTTTTGTGGGTAGTCAGCGGAAAGCCATCGCATCTCAAGCCAATATTAGATATAAATATGCACGTATGCATGTTACAGTAGATTCATATCATAAACGTTTATATATTTTGTGAATTTACACATTCACACACAAACATCATACACTCAGACCTCTGGCAAAACATTATGCACGCTCTTTATCAGGGATAATATTATCAGTTTGCAGTAACACATTTTTTTGAGTTTGTCATTATTAAGATGTGTACAGTTGTTATCTCATTACTTTCGATGTAGTCTTTGTAAATAAATAATTGTAAATATTTTTATATATATATTTATTTGCAAATAATTAATTGTAATTAAATATTTAAAAAATTCCAAACTATTTGAAGGGTCTCCTTTAAATACCTCGTTAGGCCGCCTCGTTGGTCAAGTGGTTGCAAGCGCTACTGCCGATCAGGTCCTTCCTGGATCAGGTACTATTGGATTTTTCTTATTTAGAATTTGTAGTAGTGACTCGGAATCTGGAATTGTGCCAGGTGTATGGCAATAGGGTCACCATCTATTCCATGGGACTTAAACGTAACTGGTGAAACGTAGAAGTGTACTACACTCCTCCACCTACCCCTTCGGAGATTACAGGCGTGATGTTACTTTCTTCAAATAGCTTGGAAGTTGGTTTTAAAACCAACAATCATTGCAGTTAATATTAAAATTTGTTTGTGGTCGGATGCGAAGAGCTGAAGATCAAGCTAAGCGGCGTGCTATTGGAAAGTCTTATGTTATACAGTGACCGATAACAGACTTACGATGATGAGAGAAAATCTTATACTGTTAAGGTCAATAGGATATTCAAATAAAAGACAGAAATTAATATTTTTGTTTATATATAACTTCTGACGACGAGATAAATACATTCCATGATTGTATTCACATTCAATACAGTCCATACGAATGATAACTACAGGATTACTGATGGAAGCATTTACTATAAATAGAAATGCTTCTATTAGCGATCACTTAATATTGGAATTTTGACGTGAAATTGTATCCCGTGTGTTGCCGATTTACAACTCATGAGAAACAATCCCAGGTCAAAGTCTAACTTCGTTCATACTAGACGCTTATTGCGACGTGAAAGTAGCGAGGAAGTCGGTAACGATCTTCTTCAGAGAGGCATCAGACTCAGGTGTGATCTGACCATCCTTGGCAATGGTGCTCAGCAGACCCTGGTGGCTGGTCTTGATGTGCTGGGTGAATTCCTTCTCGAAAGCGGTGATCTTGGTTGGGTCCAGTTTGTCAAGGTGACCACGTACACCACAGTAGATGATAGCTACTTGCTCTTCAATGGCCATTGGCACATACTGGCCCTGCTTAAGGAGCTCAGTCAGACGCATACCACGATTCAACAGCTGCTGGGTGGCAGCATCCAAATCGGAACCGAACTGAGCAAAGGCAGCAACCTCACGGTACTGAGCCAATTCCAGCTTCATGGAACCAGCCACCTATAAAACAATAATGTGAGTTTAATTGGAAGTAATTCTTCCATCTCTTTGTATTACATGTGATACACAAACATATTAACATTACATGACTTCTGGACCTACTACATCTGGGATGAGACTGGAGTTGGACTGGTACCATATTCTACTAACAATAATTATGATACTGAATAGTTTAACACAGTAACACAGTGTTTCCCAAACATTATTCTGCCATGGCCCGGTATTTTTACACACTGCACCATCGTGACCCACTTAATACTTTTAAACCCAAGCTGGTTCCATTAGGTGAAATAATACACATTTATTAATAATAAAAAGGTTTTATTAGTACTAGATATTTTGGTATCTACTATTTAGTCACAAAATTTTAGTGCGAAGTATGGAATTGCTGCTTATTTTTCTACTAAAGAATCCAAATTCGCGGAAAATGACGAAAGTTACGAATATTTACGATACGTCGATCGAGAGTAAGCATTATTTTTAAAACAAGGCGGGAATGTTGCGACCCGGTATTTTATTTTGATAGCCCGGTTCCGGGTCGCGATCCGGCAAATGGGAAACTCTGGTGTAACATCCAGTTAATTTACCACCCAAAAAGCAATTTTCTTAGTACCACTTATGAGTGGTACTAAGAAAATTGCTTAGTGTATGTACAACTTATAAATGTACATGTAGCCGACAAGGAATTTTAAAATGAATGTACCTAAATATATATCTTCTTTTTAGCAATCATAGGCTCTTTCGTACCACCTCTGTGTTGTAGATCATAAACGTAATATTCTCAACTAACCTGCTTCATGGCCTTGGTCTGAGCAGCGGAACCGACGCGGGATACAGACAGACCGACGTTGATGGCGGGACGGATACCCTTGTAGAACAGCTCAGTCTCCAAGAAGATTTGGCCGTCAGTGATGGAGATCACGTTGGTGGGAATGTAGGCAGACACATCACCAGCCTGAGTTTCAATCACAGGCAGAGCGGTGAGCGAACCACCACCCATCTTGTCGGACCTGGAATTACATAACACCCACATAGTAAATTTGAATTTTTTTTTGTAAAAAAACTACGAACTTGTTTTTCTCTCACTGTACTTTGGAAATTTTGTTTTAAACTGACATGAAAGAGCCGCCAGTAACTTTCCAGCTATGTTTGAAAATGCCCAATATATGAAAGAACTAATGAATTATCCAACATTAAGTAAATAGATATGACATATGTGTTTTGGTTTTGAAGCCTTACATTTTGGCAGCACGCTCAAGCAAACGCGAGTGGAGGTAGAACACATCACCGGGGTAGGCCTCACGACCGGGAGGACGACGCAGCAACAGAGACATCTATGGTAACAAGCAAACTTTATACATGTGGGAACAAGTGATTTAAAAAAATCACAAGTTGATTTATGCATACTGCAGACTTCCTGGATACTAGTTCTGTTTAAAAAAAACTCTTTAATGCAAATTTGAAAAAGATAGAATGTATTTATTTATTTATTTATGGATTCGCAAACATAAATATTTCATGACTGTATATTTAATTTACTGGCTGTACTAAATTAATAATTATTAAGATATAAATTTTTTTTTCGTGTCAAATGTAAATTTTTTCACTTATAAGCAATTTTCTTTTTGGATTCTCAATTTAGAAATGTGTTTAATAAATGCAATTCTCTGCATGTGCAACTTCCACAACACTTTTCATTTTCGTTTTGATTTCCTTAACATTATGTATTAGAATAAAGAGTTAAAATAGCGATGAGACCCACCTGACGGTAAGCGACGGCCTGCTTGGACAAATCGTCGTAGATGATGAGGGCGTGCTTGCCGTTGTCACGGAAGAACTCTCCCATAGCACAGCCGGAGTAGGGGGCTAGGTACTGCAGGGGAGCGGCGTCAGAAGCAGTAGCGGACACGATGATGGTGTAGTTAATGGCGCCTAAAAAAATCGCCTTGGCAGTGAATTTTGTACTATAAAGTATCGCAAAACACTATGTTTCAACATGCAATCAGGACAAGGACATTTGCTTAACTGAAACAACATATTTGATATATTTAAAATTATTTTAAAAATAATTGATGTATCAAGGTTTATTATTATATTATCATGCCAAATTCTTTACGAGGTAGGCAATCATGTACATGGCATCTGTTTTTTTAGTTAAGTTTAAAACCCACCAGCATCAGTCAGCCTCTTTACAATCTGGGCGACAGTGGATCTCTTCTGTCCGATGGCCACGTAAATACAATACAGCTTCTTCTTCTCATCCTCGCCCTTGTTGAAACGCTGCTGGTTGATAATGGTGTCGATGGCCAACGCGGTCTTGCCAGTTTGACGGTCACCAATGATCAACTCACGCTGACCACGTCCAATGGGCACTAGGGAGTCCACGGCTTTGATACCTGTGTTGAAGAAAATGTATAGTTGTTACCATGCAAATAATAATAAGAGGTCTCTTTGTCTCATACGATCATTGAATATACGAAACTTACGCAAACACTACAGTTTAAAGCAACAAAAAAATGACACTTGATTATATGTTACATATTATTGTTTTATCACGGCTGATCCCTTACGGAGTAAGACAAGAAGCACAGAGTGCCAAATGTCGCTTGTCTATCCTTACAAAAGTGACACACTTCTTCTACTTCTATCTCTCTTTTTATACATTTATGCCGGTTGCAAAGACCTCAGACTTCGCCATCAAATATTACATTTATTGCATAGATACTGGTAATGTTATTATTCTTGCTAATGTTTTATAATAATAATCATTTAGTCTAATGCGCTATACTTAGCGTCCTTATAAAAGATACACACTGTATAATTACCTCATTATTAAATAAATAGTTGAAAGTACTCAAAAATAACTCAAGAACAAACTAATTGTGTAACTAGTGACAATTTTGTACTATTGATATTACATACTGTTTTTGGGCTTACCGGTCTGCATGGGCTCGCGCACAGACACACGGGGGATGATACCGGGCGCCTTGATACCGACTCGCATGCGGCTCTTGGTGTCGACGGGGCCCTTGCCGTCGATCGCATTGCCCAGAGCGTCCACGACGCGACCCAGCAGCTGTTCGCCCACGGGCACGTCCACGATGGCGCCGGTACGTTTGACGATGTCGCCCTCCTTGATCAGCTTGTCGTTACCAAACACCACCACACCCACGTTGTCGGGCTCCAAGTTAAGGGCCATACCCTATTGGAAGAGATGATTTGTGCCGAATCACTCTACTATCTGATCACATAGATTCTCAATTACAATTATCACAACAGTGGCTCACAATGTTATCTCTTAGTAGTGATAACATTTATTAATTTAAAATCAAACAATAATCTAAATCAACCTTTTGAAATTCTCAGAATATTCATTTGACACTAACTGAAATTGTCTTATGACAAAATTGACCATTATATAAAACTTTAGGAGATATCTCATTACCTAATTCTCTAAAGTGATAAAGCAAAAATCCCATAATTCCATATTATGTGAATAATTATACCTATAATTATGAATATAAAGAGTTATCAAGTTTTATGCATTTGATAACAAATGGTAAGAAATAAAATCCAAGTTTGAAAATTGATTATGTTTTCAATTTTATACTTTAACTGTCTCATTGGTCGAGTGGTTGCAAGCATGACTGCCAATCGGGAGGTCCTAAGTTCAAATCCCGGGTCAGGTACTATTGGATTTTTCAAATTTAAAATATCTAGTATCTGGTCTGGATCTGTGCCCAATGTATAGCAACAGGCTTATCACGTATTCCACGGAACGTAAACGTAACTGGTGAAATGTGAAAGTGTGCTGCTCTCCTCTGCCTACCCCTTCAGGCAATACAGATTTGATGTTACGACTTCAGTTTAATTTTGTTAATGATACAAAAGTCAGCTTTGTCACTACTACTCATGAGTGAATAATAATTACTTATATAATCAACTGTTAATATTAAACTTAACCTATCCATCATCTATAAGAATTATTTCTCAGTTCTCATATTCAAATAAAAGTATCAAATAAAAACGAAACAAAAAAGTCCATTAATTAAAGTCATAACAACATTTTTCTAATTTTAGCAAGACTTAGTAGTAAATTTACAACATTATGTTTCTCCAATGTTACCCAAAATTATACAAACCTTAAGCCCGGAGGAGAATTCCACCATCTCCTCGGCCTGGATGTTCTTGAGACCATACACACGAGCGATACCATCACCAATGCTCAACACACGGCCTGTTTCTTCTAAATCAGCCTACAAATGTTACACACAGGATTAATAATAGATTTCTTATTATGTAACAATGAAAACAATGAGATTTATGTTTTTCTCTTTGTGATCAGTCATTAATTTTTTGTCATTTAAAAGTCCAGTAGATGTCTGTTCCACAAAAATTAAGGACAATTAATATTTGAACTATATTTAATTAGGATTATCAGGATTTTATTTTAATTTTACAACTTACTTAAAAAAAAGTTTTGCATGATATAAACCATGTTTAATTTTTATATTAAATTTTTCATTATATCTCTGACACTATATTTTTTAAATTTTAATTAATGTGGAAAATGAAGCATGTAAGATCTAATATTTAATTTATAGTCTTCAGATATATATATGAAGATTTGTAAGTTTCATAACATCACAGCAGTAATAATTTCATCAAATTGCAATATATTACATAAATTAACTAAAGAGGCAATTTAATTATTATTAGCAAATTTAATATTAAAGGTATAGTAGGAACATTTCATCTTCCACTACCTAAATAGCTTATGAAGGACTACAGTATTTTAAAAAACCCAGTAAATTTAATTAAAAGCAAATATTTTTATTTCGTTAAATGGACAACTCACTTGTTATTAACGAATTACATCTCATAATTTAAATGATGTACAATATTGGCATATTGAAAATATAAGTTACATTAAATTTGAAATAATTTTTTCTAAAATTAAAACATTTATAGTTCTTAAAAAATAGTTCAAAGGTAACAAACGACCTTAATCCAACGTTATATAAAACCATTTAGAAAATGTACCAAAACAATGTACTGATTTTTCAGCTGTAGCCATTTGACAGGTTTATGTAACAGTCGGCACTGACCTTAGGGGCGGCGCCAAGGATCCTCTCCTCGAGGATGGTGGAGATTTCGGCAGCGCGCTGCGTGCACGAGACATGGAGTTTGCGCGAAGCCACTGCCACTGCGGGCACAGCGATTTTCGATACCTTTTCGACATAATCAATATAACTTCAATTATTAGCGCACTTTACACACTAAACAGAAAACAGCTTCGCATTTACACACAATTACGCCTATTTTATAATTTTCCTTGGAAGGCGTACAAGATGGATATGGTCAATGTGACAGAACCAATCGGCCTCTATTACATAACTCGAATTTTTCAAAGAAGTATCCCAGTTATGATTTATGTTTTAATAACTCTAGTATTCAATGTTAATCACAGTGATAACTGAAAATGATTAGTTTATTACTTCTTTTTTCTACTATTTGGATGATTGTCATTTAAAATCAGTAGACATCGAATTCGACATTATCGCCGGAAGAAGAGCAAAAGAGAACATTAGGTAGAAATTAGGCTCTTATGAGAAAAAATTACCTGCGTAGCGGCATTCGGCAAGCGCCTGGCCACTGAAGAGGCCAAACGAGCGGAGATCAGCGACATTTTTCACAATTATTCAACTAAAAGGCAGACTGAAAGGTGGTGCTCTCCGCTCGCGACTCGTTGCGATATTACCGGAAGTGACACAATTGATCTTTGTCTGTGGTCACCGCATTACGGTTTCGTTCTAAAATTTATTTTCCATAACATCTTAACCAAAATGTTAACGTATTGTATTATCAAGACATTTTTATTAACCCTGTACTTAAACATGTGTATCAATTTTTAGGGACTTTATCCTATAAGTTTTTTTGAGTTCCAAAATAAACTATTTACGTTTTTTAGGATTTCAGTTACACAGGTAATTATTCAGATTTTGAAAGTTGTCAGTAGTCATATGTCACAGTCATCTGTGATCCTGAGAATGTGTCAGTCCTGTCAACCGATAGTAAATGTTTGTCATTTGAGTGATAACAAAATGTTTAGTGTCTGGTCAGGGGCTGTTAAAATTAAATATTGTAATCAACATTCGATGTGATGGCTATGTTTGAAAAATCTTTACAAATCAACGTTGTCGTGGATGATACGGAAAAACTTTTATGTACATTGGAAAATGCACAAAACATCAACAAACATACCGTGAGTGTAATTTTTTGTCGGAGTCACGATTTCTACAGGAAATTCGCAATGGTTGCTGGTATTACCTATTGAATGTGGTGATTCATTTTTGTGAGATATTGTAGGAGTATGTGTTACGGGTGCAGAGGGGTCCTTGTAAGGAAAACAAGTGGCTTGTATCCCGTCGATACCGGGACTTCGCGGCGTTGCACGCCAGCCTCCAGCAGTCCAACATCGAGTTGCCGATACCGCCCAAAAAACTTATTGGAAATATGCAACCATCCTTTATTGCTGAACGACAGATAGCTTTGCAGGTAACATCAAATGAGTTTTAAATTCTTAGGCATATTTTCAAAATCACATTTAACATATACATTTCGTTATTAGTATATAATAAAAATCTTAATATATGTATAGTTCTAATATTAAAAATTCCTATCTTTATAATAAAATTAGGAAATAAATATACATACTGCGAAATATTCATTTGGGTACACTATACATTTGAGCAATAGTTCATGTTGCAATATTAAATATGCATTTTATCTGTGCCATGGTCATTCAATAACTCACATGTTTCTGATTTAGAAAAATTATGATAACATGCATCCTGACTCGCGGTTTTTGCAATAAAAAGAATCACAAAGTAAGAAATTACCTTTCTGCACTCATTTAACAATAAAAAAATTATTATGCAGCAATAAAAACACTGGTTATGTTTCATATTGAAATTGTATGCTCTATTATAATGGAATGGCATTAAACAGCAATAAATTTAAGATGATTAAAAAATTTTCTGCATTGTGTATGCCACTACCCATTACACAGAACAACTAACTCTAAAAGCAACACCTGCTTGTCATGTGTATGTCATCTTCAGATAAGCATTACTCTCATTATAAAACATAACATCACACCTGTAATTCCCGAAGGGGTAGGCAGAGGAGTGTGGTAAACTCCCATGTTTCACCAGTTACATTTACGTCCCATGGAATAGGTGGTGAGCCTATTGCCAGACACCGGGCACAGGTACATCAAATGAGATATGTGAATGTATGTTTTAAGGCTTTATTGCTTCTAATAATTCACAATCAATTCACTTTCAGATATATTAAAATTGTAAACAAAAACTGTATCAATGTGTTTCTATTTTAGAATTATATAAACGAAGTGCTGAAGCATCAGATGCTAGCACTGTCGTTGCCAGTGAGGAGTTTTCTGGACCCTAAAAACTATCCATTAGAAATAGCAGGTATATACAGACAGACATTATTAGAATTAATTGATTGGAATGAACTGATTAAAATGAATAGTTTTTCCATGAGATACTAGTTGTATTGACATGATCCTAAGTTGAAAGACCCTTATTACGACTGGTCTGTCGGTGCAGTGGGTAGTGAACCTATCTGTTGGCTAGTGGTTGTGGGTTCAATTCCCACCTAGGATAAATATTTTTGTGAAAGGCACTAGTATTTTTACAAATATATAAGTATATATTTATTTGTATACATATTAGCTTATGAGCTGGCTGGCTACTATATCATAAGCTCTTGATGCTTATTTTAGGATCATATGGCAGTGTGTGGAGATGTCCCCAGATAATATTATTATTAAAGCTACATTTTTATTATGATAAGACAGACTATGTTGTCCAATATATGTGTGTGTGTGTGCGTGCGTTTGTATACATATGTATATATCTGTAAAAAAAATTCTGGCTAATGTGTTGGTATTAATCCAGCAGTTACTAATTTGTTTTTTATTAATTTAGTAACTCGAACATCTTTAGTATATTGTGGCAAACAATTAATTCATAAACAAAATATTACATTAACAGTCACTATTATGTTAACTAAAAAAATATTCAGTGTAGCAAAAGATAACATGTACTGAACTGAAAGAATTGAAACCAATTTCTTTCATCTAAATAGTGATTTTTTTATTCCCTGTTTGATAAATGACCACTGACCAGCATATGTATTCATGTATATCGATTTAAATGTTGCGAAGACAAATCTTTTAAAGTACAATCCTCTATACAGGGAACAAAATACATTAATTTCTCCATAAACAATGAGGAATTATTTTTTAAATTAAAAGAATACAATATATTAGCAAGTCATCACAGATAGCAGTATTCTTATTTTTATTCAGTTGAAACTAATTCCAGAGCAAGCATTACAGACTATGTCGATAGCGCTGAGGGGTGATGGACGTTATGAGTTGAAAGGACCGAAGCAAAACATGGGATGGAGGGTGAGGAAGCATTATTTTCTAGTGAGTAAACACAATATTTTTACTTCAATATAGCATAATATACAATATATTGAAAGTATTATGGTATTTGTTTAACCATAGACTTCATAAACTTGCCAGTTTGTGCAATCTATGGTCATGAAATAAATAAAAGTTGTAAATTAAATAAATTGAGTTAAAATGTATGTGCGTGCGTGCGTGCGTGCGTGCGTGCGTGCGTGCGTGCGTGCGTGCGTGCGTGCGTGCGTGCGTGCGTGCGTGC
>DWJK01000568.1:0-21321 GCA_018248815.1 Croniades pieria auraria
ATAAAGTAGGTATGGAGCCAAATACAATTTTTAAAATCCTCCATACGCTTGGTATTAGTCAAATATTTGTGTACCGGGCTATCGATAGGCACAATGAAACCTCCTCTGTTTGTGACAAAAAAATATCTGGCCGTCCACATAATGTTAGTACGAAAAAGGCGATCAAAGTAGTAAGGGAAAGAATTCGAAGAAATCCTCTCTGAAAGCAAAACATTTTACCTCGGGAGTTGAAGATAGCACCTAGAACCATATCGCGTATTTTAAAACATGACTAAGGACTTGCAGCCTATAAAGAATGCGCTGGTCATTTCTTAACCGATAATTTAAAAAAGAATAGGGTGATAAAGTCGAAACAACTACATACTTAAGCGGTTTGCAAAGGGAGGTCACAGAAAAATATTGATTACGGATGAGAAATTTTTTACAATTGAGCAATATTTTAATAAACAAAATGACCGTATTTATGCTGAAAGCTCTAAAGCTTCCCAATTAGTCAACAGAGTACAACGTGGGCATTATCCGACTTCAGTGATGGTTTGGTGGGGTGTTAGTTATGAAGGAGTAACCGAGCCATATTTTTGTGACAAAGGCATCAAAACGTCGGCACAAGCGTATCAAGATACCATTCTTAAGAAGTTAGCTATGTCCCTTAACAATACCATGTTCAATAACCAAGAATGGGCCTGTCAGCTAGACTCGGCGCCGGGTCATAAAGCTCGATCCACCCAATCTTGGTTAGAAACGAACGTTCCGGACTTCATCAGAGCTCAAGACTGGCCGTCATTTAGTCTTGATCTTAATCCACTGGATTATGATTTATGGTCAGTTTTAAAGAGTAAGGCTTGCTCTAAACGCCATGATTATTTGGAGTCCCTAAAACAATACTTACGATTGGTAGTGAAGAATTTTCCCATAGAAAGAGTGCGTACTGCTATTGATAACTGGCCTCATCGTTTAAAGGACTGTATTCCAGCCAATGGAGACCACTTCGAATAAGCTTTATATATTTTTAATGGCTTTATATTAATGTATGAAACGAACACACTGTAATAGTAATAAATGTTACGTAAAATTAAAGAAAAATGTTTTTCTTTGTAACAATATTTATGGCAAGAATAAGTATATACCTAAGGTTATAACAAAATGGACAGTTTAACATTTTTAAAAATTATAAATTTTTTGTTAAAGTATGTGTAGCTTCACATATGTATGTATGTATATGTAAAAAGCATCAATACCTTATCAAACACTTCCAACTACCTGTCAATTTTCCTTTGTGCGTCGGCTCATAGCGACGTAACAATGCGGAACCAAAACAGCTACTACATTCATTAATCATTGAATTAAAAAAAAATATCTCTGTGTAGTATAACACAGTTGCTTAGCGAGCAGCGTCTAAGTAGGATATTTTAATACGATTTTCATAAATGTATACAGTGATTCTTTACGATGACGTTATTTCATTAGGGTTTTTGATGAACTGTCCATGAATAATAATTTATATTAACTGGCAATGACGTAATAGCGAGGCACTACCTTCACCCATCTCACAGGCGTTTTAAGTGATAGCCGAGTTACATATGACCTAGCGTGCGTATATACGGTTTCGGTTATATTCACACCGTAAGGAAAAATCATATATGGTTAGAAGTGTTAAAACAGTACACAGTAAACCGTATAAGAATATAAGAATGCAGGTCTTCAAGAAAAGCGCAGAGGGCTGTCCATCAAAACCGGCAACGCCATGGCCACTTCTCGTGTGTTGCAAATGACGACAGTTGCTACTTAAGTAACTGTAGTTAAGAAACAGATAAAAAAAGAAAGCCAGTATTTCCGGCCTGCTCTTCGTGTTTTATAACATAAAGCAGAAAATCTCAATCAGAGAAGACATTTTTAAACCGAATTTTATCTTGATTAATTATCAATTTTTCCACTAAAGAAATAACACACAATTGCAATATTCGAATTTATTAAATTATACACATTTGCATCCAATTATTTGCCTATTTACATATTATTATTAATAATTCTACTGTAATAAAATAATAAATTTTGTAATGTGGATTCTTTATTGTTACCTATAAAATATATACATTATCGCACGTCAATATGTACTCTATGGAAACAACTTGTTGAAGTACACAATGCGTTTTTGCTAAATACATTAATAATATTTTATTTCTATGTCGCGTTATAACCACACTTTAGAATAACAATATTAATGTATACAATTCAATTTGACATAGAAATAGTAACACGATATAGGAGATATTTAGAACTGACAGTCGACAAACAAGCCATCATCGCTTGCTACAAAAAAAACTCAACACAAAAGTGATAAAAATAAGCCCAGGGACACAGGAGTGAAATATAATTTGAACCAACTACAAATGATTATTTACACCAACAACTCAAAAACATCATAAACCTTCTACACATAGTAGCATGTCATGAATAAACTTAAAAGTACTACCTTAATTATTAACTCAACATAATTTTATTAATAATTAATTAATCATTTATCACGATAACATAACATTGAAATATCACATTATAAAATGTTTAAACATTACAATAACCGTTGATAATGGCAAATTACAATTTTACATCATTTAGTAATTCGAATTGTAAGTTATCATACATACAAGAGACACCTGAGGAACATTTCATCAATAATACAGTCGCGTCGACTGCTCGCGTGTGCGGCGGACTGTGCATTCGATTGAGTCTAAATTAAACCAGAGTTCTTTAAATATCATTTTTTCTTAGTTATATTATGTAATGATAACGAACAGAACATTTGTAAAAAAATCTTCTGCAAAGATATTATTAAAACCCCAACCAAATGCTCAAAATGAATTCTTCTCCACGTTGTAAACACCGAGGTAGACATAAGGTTATATGTTACATACGATCATAAATCAAATTGACTGATTTTGTTTCTAACGAGGCTTCTATAATAGTCAGTGAAGGTTTATAGCTGGAAAAGAGTCCTTTACCAAGAATATTACAAGTCGATATTTAAACCGGCTGCATTTCTTAGAAACGAATTTGTAGCAACATTCATAGACTTTCACAAGCGCTATTATATACATGATCAGAATGAAGGTATTAAGTACTCTTAAATATTGAAAGGCACTAAGACCCTAATCTACAATAGAATTTCTGTACACGGGATTTAATGTCTTCTTTTAAATAGATAGTACAGTCACCGACAAAACTCGTACCGCAACACGTGAGCACAGAGATTGTGTCGCCGTCTGTACCCTAACCATAATAATCAGTTTTATCATATACAATAGCTCGACGTACGACTAGCCAATTATTATTTATATACAATTCAAGTAACTTATATTGTTAAGCCGAAAATATATCGTTTTTTTTAAATTTCATCATAGGATTCAACATGAGTACTAACTACATTAAATGCATCTTCACTCATTCAACATATATATACATGACTCGAATGTTGACGGGTTGACTTAAAGCGACATTTTTAGATGTACTAGCTTCACAATAATTTAGCTAAGATCATACCTAATATACATCAATACAGTTTAGTACATCGAGACCACATGGGTGTTAAATAAGATGGGAACTGATATTTCAATCTGTACACAAATATTTACATATAGATAAGCTTTATACAAAACAATTTGGAACCAATTGGTACAACAAAAACTACTGTGGCATTGATGTACAGAAACCAATACGACATTCAACATTTTGTTATGCTAAGTTTTAAAAAATAAATATCGTTATTATCCATTCAATTTCTACAATCAATAAGTCTATTTCAGAAATGCGAAAATTACAATATTCATCTCGACATATGCAATACTCTACAAAACGAAACTTATAGTTTCAAGACTCCAGGAGTGAGCTATAATATATTGTATAAAGTTCACGTGCTATAGTGCCTGCGATTTTTTAACTTTGTCACCAGATTACAAATTTTCAAGGCCGGACCTAGTTTCAGTCCCATATATTTCATCATCATATCAGAATTCAGTAACAGCAATGCTTTACCATCTATTTCCTGAAAGCAAAACAACAAAGAATAAATTATGTGTTACTATGAACACTCAAAGTACAAAGAACTGCCCTCCCAAATACATTAAAGAATAGTATAAATCCAAAAATCTCTTCCATAATACAATATACGATATATCTCTTATTACTTGATGAGAATAGTACAAACATGCAGGAAGTGATCATAAGTGGCCACTACCGACTGCAGGATCTGCAATTGACTTCGAAAAAGTTACAGTCCTTTTGGTCTGTCATGAGGCAGTTCAATAAAGTTGGATGTTAATATTTGAACACCTATTGAATGCAACTATTATTATTTAGGATTTGGTCTCTTTAAGAGTGAACGTCAATATTAACATTGTCTGATGTATTTTGACATTTCAATATTGATTAAGCAACTAGTGTATTATTATTAGAGTATAAATTGGCAGTGTTTTAATTAGAATATTGAAAGAACCTAGTTAACATGACACTGCCTATTTTGCTTTAGCACTAGAGCAACCCTCTAACGTGTTCTGGGGTGAATACGTTCAGCTAGGTGGAGTGACAATATATGCAAAGTGGCTGGCAGCAGTTAGAATCAAAGGCTGAAGATCGAGCTCAGTGGGGTGCTATTGGAGAGGCCTATGTCCAGCAGTGGACAGGAGTAGTCTGATGATAATGAACCTTCTAATGAATGTGTATATTCATTTGGTACCTTGGGCCAGTTATGAACCAGCAACCTATGGAGTGTATATAGATATAGATTTGATATATATCATAGTCCAGTTAACGTCGGTCACAAATGCGTTCCTACTCCTTAGGACAGAGATAGTCTCATCTAGTTTACAAGTGAGCCGGCAACCACGCCCAGCAGAAAAAAATCATATAGCTAAAATAATGGTTGCTCCACGGCAGAATTAGGTGTCATAGTGGTACTATTCACATCCATATACATTTTTTATCAGCTTGATAAATGTGCGATTATTTTAATAGTCCTAGACTCGCATTCAACTACAATCTCACCTGATGGAGAGCGACATGTGACCTAAGAGGTAAAATGCACGATTAGAAAGAGGCTGTTCAGTCTGTGCCGAAAGTCGCGCAATAAAGACTCAGAGACAAAGACAATACTGACGTGTTTGCGGAAGAGGTCGGCGTGCGCGGCCAGCGCGCGGTCCGCGGCGGCGATGAAGCCGATGACGTCCTCCACGGACCAGTCGGCAGGCGGCGCGGCGGGCGGCGCGGCGGGGGCGCGCGGCGCCGCACGGCCCGTGGTGGACGACGCGGGCTCGGCGCGCTCGGGCGACACGCGCGCCACCTTGCTGCCCGCGCACGACCCGCCCGACCCGCCCGGCCCACTCGCTTGCCCCTCCGCCGGCGACCCGTTCACCTCGCTGTCGCTGTTCGGCTCCTGTCACGTGCATCGATAGGGTCTATGTCATTTTACTGTTATATAAAGGTTTAAGGCCTCTTAGTAACATAAGCTGCCAGTGGTAAAAATTTTAGGGAGTAATGTAATCCAAGGTCTAGATACATAGCCTATCCTTCACTTCACCTCACCTCCCCGTGATGAATCCTACTATACAATAGAAGATGCTCTGGTACCAAGCTGGTGTAAGTGCCCTAGCCAGTGATGAAGCAGTAGTGTATACAGGTGTGAGAGTGTGCTGTGTTCTCTAAAGCCCTCCCTAATCCCTGATGCTTAGCTTGTAGATTAAGAGCAAAAAGCCCCTTTAATAGAAAAACCTTGTCCAGAACAGTAACATTGATAACAATTTTGAAGTGTTATATGGTAATTTGACTGATTTCTAACATCACTGTCTTTGAACTTGCTGCTAAAAGTTCCTCTTACAATTAGTACTTTTTACAGTAATTGACATATGTAAACTACAAATCACAGAATGTATTATAGATGCTGGTTAATAGCTACTTACACTCTTTGGCCTTTTGATAGCTGCTACTGAAGTAACACAGTTTGAAGTGGACTCTCCACAGAGGGTGCAGGGCCGACCAGCAGCCTCACCTGTGTCTATCTCTATCATCCCCACACAACATCCAACTCCAACACACACTAATTTGAGCCAATTCTTTAGTTCTTCTGTTGTCAACTCTGAGGGCACTTTTACAGAGTAATTTTTGTTACCAGTTGAAACCTATAAAGACAAAGTTCATGAATTACATGTATAGACTGTTTATCATATTTATAACTTTTTGCATTTAAAACTATTATATTTATGATAAATACAAAATGTATAATTTGGTCAACTGACAAGTGACATTTATGAATGACATTTACAAAAATTATGTTAAATATTCCATGAATTCAATTTTGTTAGACATTAACATTAATATATTACCTGAACATTATTTATATTAGAATAACTACTGGAAGCTGTAAGAATAGCCCTAGTGAGCCTCGGAGGGTCAGGGTGAACACTTAATAATTCTTTTGTAAGTGCCTCTGCTGCGCCTGATGGCCCCAAACCTGTTACACTACTAGGCAGTGAAGTGCTTCCTCCTGAACAACTACTGCGAATACGCAAGCATACATTGACAGCAGGTGTTGGCGTTGATGGGTTGTTTGAATTGCTAGAGCCAGTCAACCCACACTCAGGCAGTGCGGGATTGGGTATTCCACTAGGCCGTAACTTAAATCTGAAAATAAAATTTATAGTAAAGTTAATGTTTCATACATAAATGTATTATCATTTATTGTCTTAATAATAAAACAATTAGGTAAACACTGGCATATACTAAGATACTGCCTCATAGCTACATTTTAACCATATTTTTAAGTTATAAATGATGACTAGCATGAAATAGCAGATGACAAGCCTATAAGTCTATCATTAATAAAATAATTCTTTATTCCTTGTATAAATAATACATAAAGATAACATTGTTATGTAATACGTATAAGACATTATCAAGCTAATAGGTAACATGCCATTGTTATCCTTTAATACTGCTATCACAATATTAAGTAAAGAAACAATGGGAGTAATCTAGTGCTACTTTCTGTTTGCAAACCTTATATTTATAATAATTCAATGCACTAAATGAACTTCTCTTAATTTTATATTCATGGCTGTTATCTTTTCTTTCTTTCTTTACATGTTTCATATATATAAGAACGATGGATTAATGGCAATATTAACATGTTTTATTTACACTCAGTAGGCACGAATCAATCTAAATAAAATAAATACCAAAAATTGTTGTTTTCTTGATGTACCATTATACCATTATGCTTCAGCTACGTGTCAGCGGCCACAGGTGTATAGTTATTAAATGTCTCTTTATAATAGTTCAACATATAAAATATTGTTATTAGTAAGTCTCTTACACTATTTATGTGAAAAGAGTTAAAAATATAGAAGTATTTCAAAATAAGTAATTGTTGCTTAAGAAATATGTAACACTACATTTGCACATGCATCAAGTAATAATTAAAAGGTAATTATTGAGGTCTTAATTGTCCTAAAAAACTTGAAAAGGTTAGATTACCCTGCAATCTATATATTTGCGGACACATATTACAGCAATCTTTAAAATCACATTTCTCTAAGACTACTGGTTCTCATCTGTAAGCAACTGGAAGCATGTATAAACAATCTAATCTAATAATTTTGTTATCTCTAAATATTGGGTAGCAAATTAAACAGCCTATCCTTGTTGTTCAATACACAAGTCAATAACATAATCAATGGTTCAAAAATCTAACAACTTAGTTACCAGTAAGCAATTTTTCCATTAATTACAATTAAACCACTATAGTAATTATGTTGATATTAAGGTATATTAACTTCAAGAACAACTTACCTAGAAGGAGCTGTAGCACTCTTTTGTCCAGGGGGTTGCAAAGGATGCCCTGCCCTTGCACACCAACCAACTGGAAATATATCTCTTGAATCATATCTACACCAGTAATCAAATGCACCTCTCCATCCATCAAAGGTTACATGTATCTGGTCATTCTTTACAGCACCTACAGTTGCACAGCATATGAGCTGAGGATTCTTTTTATCAACTGCTTCCAACTTTTGACCAACGACAAATAAATTACTTTTAGGAGTAGGTGGCTCTGGCTGGAATATCTTTAAGGGCGCCATTTCAGCACCATTTAAAGTTTTGAGTAAAAACATTGGCCAACTACTTGCATTCATTCGAAAACCGAGTGGGGGTTGAAGCATACCATCATTGTTTTCACAATGGCCTACCATATGGATGTCGCCCGCATCCACTAGCCTCCAAAAATCATTTTTGTTATCACTACCGTCGAGCCTCAATCGAAGCCTTGGACCCAAAACACCAACGATGGTTGCTATACAAGTAGAAGTCAAATTACGGGGATCTAAGGCTTCCAATTTCATATTAACTTTAAAGTCGTTCACAGGTGGCACGGGCGCTTGCTTGAAGCACTCTTGCGGTGCTGCTACACTATTCGTTTCCTTCAAGTATTCGTTCCAATCGAAAGATTGGTAAATGTCGTAGAATGAACCCGTCGAATTGTTATTCGAGTGATTTTCTGTTCCGTTTGCTGCGTTGCCCGACTGGGGAGACGAAGTCCGTTTCTCATTTTTTTTCTGATATTTATTCAGACAATATGTAG
This sequence comes from Croniades pieria auraria, assembly GCA_018248815.1. Classification (NCBI taxonomy): domain Eukaryota; kingdom Metazoa; phylum Arthropoda; class Insecta; order Lepidoptera; family Hesperiidae; genus Croniades; species Croniades pieria. The sequence continues at coordinate 8,627 of DWJK01000568.1, forward strand.
AGCAAAAATTTTTACTGCTTGATGGCGCATTACCTCGAATAACATTGTCACAATTAAGGCAAGCGCCTTTGCTATACGCCTGTCGGAATTCAGAAAGACACGTTTCTGAACAGAACTCCTTTTTACCATTTTCCGTGGGTAATACATACTTTAATGGAGTTTTACTTTCTGCGCACCAAGTACAGGTGCGTTTTGGTGGTCTACCAGGTCCACGTATTTTGCCGGGAGCATGCCCCGACGAGCCGACAGTGTTGTTTGACATTGTTTTATCATCGACGTCTAACACATTATTGTGAACTGACTCATCGATCACTTTCAATAATAATTACATTGTATTAAAACTGACTAATTACTACCGTATGTTAGAAATTAATTTGATTTAATTTTGCGCAAACATAAACAACGTCAGAAAGTATTTATGACGCCATTCCAACGGCCATATTAGTTTTATTTTTTACTTTCTTTACTGTACTTTAGTGCTGCCAGTTTGATATAACAGGTAAGACAAAAAGTCATAACGACGTCAATGCTTAATTTTTTAATGCATAGAATGAGACTGCTCTTATATTATAATATTAATAAAACTAAGAGTTTCGTACATTATTTAACGACTTCATTCAGTTCACCCAAAAAGTAACATCTGATAAAACTTGTATTGCAGTAAGTAAGTAAGTAAGTATTATAAGTAGCAAGAATTTAACAATAAATGAAATAACTATCCATGTAAATTAAAATAAAGTTAATATTATGTTTTCGATACAGATTTCCATTGACATTTGCAAGCAACTCCAAGTAAAACCAATGCTCACTGATATCAGTTACAAAGGCGATATTAGTAAAATACCCAAGTCCGATTTTTTTTGCTCCTATGTTGTTATTATTTATGTTTCTAATGGTCGAGATCGTTTAATGAAATAGAGGGTACTTACATAAGTATAGGCATACGAAAGAAAGGTAGGAAAGAAAGGAATAATCTGATTCAAAATTTCCTTTCAAGTCCTTAAATGGACCACCGTAGGGTTTGACAATCAAAGTCAAATTGACGCGAATGTGTCCACATTTCATTCTCAATGTATTATCGAAGTTTGTCGAAATAGGTTAATTCATCACCTGTTATTAAGTATTTCACGTATTAATAAAACAAACACGTTGTAATAAAACAAAATTATAACATATATGTTTGCTCGCTTATTTGTAAGAAATATGTCGCAAAAAGTCTCTGTCAAAATGATAAATAATGCCGAAATAACTGAAAAACGTTTGGCAGAATTAAGGGCTAAGGTTGTCGCGATTTTTTTGTCTTATAACTGAAAACTGAATTAACGGGATAGTATTATTGTAACGATTTCATTTATTTCTTTTTAGTTAGAGGAAGTAAAGAAATTTCAAGTGGAAGAGAAAATTAAAGAACTTGGACAAGATAATAAAATTCTTGCTAGTAAGATAGAAAAAGCTAAAAAAGAATTGATAAGATTAGAGATTCTGCATGGCAAGACACAATATGCAGTGCCTGGTAAAGATCTCCCAACAATTGTCAATCATACATCAGACTCCATTGAACATGAGAATTTAGTACAGAATAAAGAACAACCTGCTGCCAAAAAGGAGAAAAAAGACAAAGACACAATAAAGAAAAAAGAGAAGCCTGGTCCTCCTACAGATGACATCATAGATGTACGTAAATTAGACTTCAGGATTGGGAAGATAATAGATATAAACAAACATCCTGATGCTGACAGTTTGTATGTTGAGCAAATTGATTGTGGAGAAGACAAACCTCGAACAGTGGTTTCTGGACTAGTCAACCATGTACCTATAGAAGAGTTGCGAGACAGAATTGTTATGGTTTTATGTAATTTGAAACCTGTAAAGGTAAAGTTAAATTCTACATCTGTTTTATTGCTCCTTATATTGAAAACTAAGTATTTATAAGAGTTTTTTAGCTTTTAAAATAAAGACAAATTCAATACAAACTAAAATAGTTTCTATTGAAATTATAATTTGTAAAACAGTGAACAGAAGTTCACTGTTGAACTTAAGCATCTGAGCAAATCACTGAGCTCCATCTTCAGTTCTCAGTTACTATACATATTATGTGAAACTAAAGTTAATTGATAAGAACAATATTGGCATGAGTAAAAAAAATTTCTTATTGTGTTGTAAGTGATAGAAAAAATTATTCAGACTAAAACTTTAATAAAACCACTGAATTAAAAGGAGTCTCAATACATTTTACTTTTTATGATAATATAATCAAATTAGATAATTTCAGCATTTTCAGCTTAAATAGTTATCTTACAGAGAACCCATGATTTTTCAGCTAAAGTAAAAATGTTTAATTTTGATCACTTATTAAAAGTATTGCAAACATTTATTGTATTACATTATTATTTTCAGATGCGAGGTGTGACTTCACAGGCTATGGTAATGTGTGCCTCATCCCCAGAAAAAGTAGAAGTACTTGTTCCACCGAGTGGAGCTACTCCTGGAGACTTAGTTCACTGTGAAGGTTATCCCCGAGAACCAGAAGCACAGCTAAATCCAAAGAAAAAGATCTTTGAAACTTGTGCTCCCGATCTTAAAACCAATGATGAGAAAGTCGCATGTTATAAAAATAATCCTCTAACAGTGCCAGAGAAGGGTCCCATTGTTGCACCAACATTAAAGTTGGTAAGTGTGAAATAAACATTGATTTTTCAGTACACAATTTTTTAATATACACAATGTATTTCAATTCATTGCTAGTGTAAATAAATTGGATATATTCTTAACCACATCCTTTTTATTTCAATCCTGACATGTGACCTGTGTATACTAAATCTCTACATCAAAATCCTATCAGATAACAGACCAATATTATGCTGATCGTTTTGAACTACGCTATGTATGATATTATTCGTGTCGGGACGGAGAAAAATACATGCCCCGACTCCCATGCCGGTATACTAGGACGTCATAAGAGACGACTAATTCCGGCGCTGGCAGATAGCGGTACAGCGCGGTTAAGCACGGTTGCCTGCTTGGGCACGGTTAAATGACCTGGCCTCCGACAGACAGCAGCGTCGGCAGTGCGAGAACCTGGTGTGCGGTCCTCTATCCGTATGCCCAGCATGGAGAACATGGGCACAAAGCTGTTTCGGGAAACCTACGTCCAGCAGTGAACTTAAGCTATTGATGTGATGTGTCTGTTTCTGTGTATGTGTGTGATAAATGAGCATTTCAAGGTAGCATATGTATAAAGATTGTGCAGTGTTTAGAAATGCAAATGTACTGTGAATTTGGTTAAGGGCTGTTGTTTCCGTAAATAAAACAACTGATTAAGCAATATCAACAATATATATATATTACATCTGTAACTGAATATGAATTTCTACTTTAACAACTATTTGTAATTGAAACTATGCCAAAGATAGAAAAATAGATGTGACAATGTAACAAACACCACATTACTACTCGCTTTTAGCTTACCTGTATTTGATTCTGTGGTCCTGATTACGTTTTGTATTATGTGCTATTTAGTTAGTATCTATAAGACAAAGACAGTGTTACAATATGTTCTACCTACTCAGTGTTGGAATTTGTTAAGAAAATATTACTCTTGGTAGTGACAAGAGTGTGCAACCAAACACTGATCACGTAGACAAGCATTTCAGTATTCATAAAACTTTGTCTTGTTACCAGTGTTATGTAATGTTCACAGAACAACTATTGTGTGATTGATTAATCTTATATAAGTGTAATCAATTTTAGACCATCTTCAGGCATTGTTTTTAAAACAGTGTTCTCTTGACACCTGTTTACAGACAAATCTTATAACCTTTTACTAATACATACTAACAGCAGTTTAGCACACTAGTTTTAGAACGGTTCTTATGAATTATTCTTTAAATTCTACACAATGACAGTAACATTTTGACAAATCTGGTTTCTAGATGATGTACATTGAGCACTGGCTTTGTTAAAAGTGGATCAGATATTTTCATACTAAGCACCACACTACAAATAGTTTAGGAACCGAAAATTTGGCAGCTCTTATCCAAGAAATCATTTTTTATTATTAATAATATTTAAAATTTCATTCATTAGTGTGAAAGCAAATGCTATTATAATATTTAGAAATTTTATTGTGGGCGGTTTAATCGTGTTCACCATCATGATATGACGTTACTACCAGATTCTCATCCACCAGATATGTTTCATGATTATACCTAGAAAGTGACTTTCGTACATTGTCTACAGTTTTAGTCAGTGTCAACTATTCACGTAGATTTAAAGAATCTTAAACAACAGTATATTTATTCAATTCCTTCGATACTTAAAATAGTTTAAATTTAATTTTAGTCTACAAGAAAATACAGTAGTGATCTAAAATGTATATGATTCATCAATACATCGTAACATTTTTTAACGCTCTGATACCTTTTATGCTTATCACACCAACACATAAATTTCATCGCCAAACTCGAACCAAGGAGCTAAAAGCACGGGTGTAGTATTATAAATTCAAAACGAACGAACGAGCGACGTAGGCTCAATTACCACTAGGGCAGAATCGAAGCGACGTGTTGCAACATTCACTTTCGCTTTAAAAGAATATTGAATTCTATCTTCTCTACCTAACGTTCAAATTTCTATAAAGAAAATTAACGAAACAGATTTACATATTTTTTATTTTTATTTATTTTATATTATTTATTTAATATTTCGTTTGAGATTGTGCGCGAATGCGCGCGTCCACGCCTGTCTTTATATTTACTACCTAGAAATCTACACGTTAGTTAATGGAAATAAAACTATTAAAGTAGAAGCGACGCGATGTTTCGATTTCGGAAATCGAGTATTAAAAAACTAATAAATGGAAGTCAATTCGACGTGGATTCTTCGAAAAGCTCTATTAACTGTTTGTTTTTTTCACTATTTAAATTTTAAATTATTGATTAATTAAATTATGAAATTATATTACAAAGGCGCGCGGCTGTCCTTGGATGACGCTAGTTGTATTTCAAAATAGTGGTAAGTTAATTGAAGGCGGAGAAAATACAATTCAATTTCGAATTTCAATATTTGGCAATTAAAAACATTTAATTATTATCATATATGCCAGTCCACTTTAGCATTCAAGAATAAAGACACACTGTTTAGTTCTTATTGCATCAAGTTTGGCGATTTAACGCAAAGTAAATTGTTAGTGATAAATGTGATATTTGCCACTGGTTACAAACGTGTTGCCACACCGAGGATCGAATCGGAAAACCTTATGAGCCATTGCTATTGTCATTATTCAATGCCAAACACAACAACGCGGTAAGAGGCATTCCCATACGGCAATAGACTCGCAGACAAACCCTGTAAAGAGGGCTCTACCTACTACTGACCAATTTTCCAATAGTCCAATAGTAAAAATATCTCAAATTTTGTAACAATACTTACACATTATTTCATACGTACCATATCACGTACATTTATTTTGTATGCATTATAAGTGTCAAAGCAAGCACAGATATGAGCGAATATTTCGACCTTGTTTGTTTAATGAAATGAAGACATTGACAAATATATTTTTTGTATGAATTATAATAGCCATAAATTAATATTTGTAATAATAGAAATTACAAGCAAACAGAGCTAGAATTAAAGCCCATCTAATTTACATTACAATAATTAACACATTTATCAGATTTTTATCTACCTAAGGTCTCAAGGCTGTGCTCACTTTACAAAACCGATAATTTGACTACCAATGTACTCTTTGGTAAACGTGATATTTTAATAAACGTACCTAACACATAATTATAATAATAAAAAATTGATTACAGTTAAGTTATTATGAAGACATACAAAAATATACATTGAATATCATTGTAACATTTTTATAACCACCACCACATTACATATAGGGATTTTTTTTTTCAACGTTATTGGTTTCACATACACTTCACACATAGAAATACTGTTAAGAGGTCATTAGATCTTATGCAGAAGTGATATCGCAGTGCACGATAGGTCGGAGTTGGTATCTTTACACATCAATGAACAAGGTATGGAGATGGCACCTAACTAACATTAACAGCGCTTAACACTAGTTTAAAGCAGATAAAAAATATGCACTGAAAGTCTTAAGATCTAAACGCCGCAAGAAATATATTATGTCGATATTGATGCTAATTGAACAGTTTTTAAAATTGTACCACATTAATGGAGCACTTTAGGCCTGTCAATGTTTTCAAAAAATCACAATAATAATTTATTAATATTAGACATTACGATTTACAATTGATCATTCAACACATAATCCATCAAACTTTTCTAACTCACTTTGTGTTAAAATCTTATAGTTTTATTAATTGAAGATGGTATCCTATACTTCACATTGAAGAAATTATGTGGCATATTACTCACTCAAAGATTCCACAAATAATTACTAAATTAGAAAGGAAATACATAGGCAAATGCCATCATATAAATTGAGTAATACTGTAAAAAATAAATCACTTATATAATAATTAGGTAAATAGTTCTAAATAACACTTTATTGCACACAAATAAAACTTCATGAACGCTATCTTTTAAAAAGATGTAAAATGGCACCAGAGGAGTATAACAATAAAAGGTGGGTACAAAAATAAAATTAAAAAATATTTTGCATTTTTCATAAAACTTAAGATTTTTAAGGAAGGCAATATCTCATCAAGTTATATATGTGCACATAGAAGTATATAAAAGTAGGGTTTGATACCAGCAGACAAATAGATTTAACAAAATATACTTTGTTCTGCATGTCTAGACTTAGTCACACTGAAATTTGCAAGAACGAGGTCTATCTCGGTTATTTCAGTACATACGGCAAGCACCCGGGATAGATATATCTCTTAAATAACTTAAAATTATAAAACATATTCTAAATCTCGGATGAGACATGGAATGTCTGAAATTGTATATAATTATACAAGACAGTAAAGTGCAAAATTCAATCTAAGTTAATTTGGCTGTCTTTATACTATATAGAAATGACGACAGAATATAATTTAAAACTAACTAAAAAAATATACATATTATGAATTTTTTTAATAATTTCTATGTTCAGTTAATTTATTAAAGTAAACATTTAGTTTGGGACATTATGGATGTAGACAATTTGAGTACAGGAAAAACCCAATGTGTCTTGAGTATTTGAATTATCGTTTACAAAAGAAACTGTATATAGTATAAGTTCTTGTTAGTTTCAATTTTGTATTGTAACTAAAATGAAAAATACTGATAGAAACCATTGTCATGGTGTAAACTGTTTATATTAGCAATTTTCCTGAATTAATTTTTTTATTCTCCTAACTATTTACATTTATAAATAATTGTTTACGTTCTTTAGAATAACAGATATTAATCATAGTGATCAATTTAAATAAATGACATTCAAATAAAATAGAGAATAAGCCCTTTTACCAAAAATATTTTGAAACGCAGTGAACATAATAAGTCAGTTTAGGAGCTTACAAGTTGATAATGTTTTTTAAGTTGTAGTAGAAAGTGAAAAAATTTTGCGTCATAATAGTTATAATTTAAGGAACTCATGATATTTGAGGTTTCCTAGTCATTTTAAAGAACGGGATGATTTATTATTTTACGTTCTATCGTTTATCCTTTCCTTCCGGTCGACTCGAACCGACTACAACCTGGCTACAGAAATGGATCAACAAACAACTTTTACAAAACTCCAAACACGTTCGCCTACTCGCCACACTAGGTGGGGTGCGCAATACGCAGGAGTGGAGGAGCCGGCGAGCCGGGGCTCACAGCTGCGTGGGCGGGAAGCGCCGCTGCGGCTTGGTGCGGCGCTGCGCCAGCGTCGACTGCGACACAGGGCCCAGCACCTGTGTCGGCAGCGGTGCCGCCGTCATGGCCTGCAACACCCGGCGCCGGTCAGGTACATACAATCTAGCGAGTCATAAAGTAGGGGGGCAACGGCGGCTGTCAGTCATTTATCTTTTAATGTCGCTAATAAGCCAGGTGTGGGTCGACCACATGATGATGAAAACGTGGTGGAAGCTACCTAGTACTTTTTGAACAAAATAGCACAAAGTAAAGAAGAGGAGGCGGTGGCCGCCACCCGGCGTGGGACGCACCTGGAAGGTGAGGTCGACGGCGCGGCGCAGGTCGGCGGGCGGCGGCGCGTCGTCGGGCGCGGCGGGCGCGACGGGCGCGGGTGGCGCGCCGGGCGCGGCGGGCGCGCGCGCCAGCCAGGCGTCGCGCAGCAGGTCGGCGGCGCGCGGGCGGCGCGCGGGCTCCAGCTGCAGCATGCGCCGCACGCACGCCTTGGCCTCCGCCGACACGTTGCGCCACGCGCCGCTCGACACCTCCACCTGCGCGCACCGCACCGCGTGCTCCACTTGTAGCCTGCCTCGCTTGTTAGTTGTTCGACCACCGGTCTACTGGCGTTCGTTACTATTGTATTTTTTATAGAGAAGTAGAGGAGCGTACGTAGCTAATTAATTGAAATATTCGTAGTTACCCCGATTGCTTTTATGAAAAACAATTGTAATATAGAGTACTGATATATTATAAAATAAATACACTGATATATTGTAAAATAAAGTTTAGATTACATTTAATTTTTTTACAATAACTTTATTCCAGTTACATAAATTTATAAATATTTACCTTTTACATAGTTTTATTTATTATTTTTATTGGTCACTTCCTAAAATTTACCTTTCCAGACTCGATTCTTGCAAGTATAGCTTCCGGAGTATCATCCCCGGTCGAAGCAAAAGGAGTTCGCCCGGAGAGCATTATATATGCAAGCACCCCTGCAAAAATATGTTTCTTATACAATACAATACCACAATTATAAATAGCTGCAACATACAATTTTATCTATTAAATAAGTAACTGCCTGTTAGTTGCACCCACGAGCTATTTAAAAGATTTTTCACTGTCAGATAGATATTATACAGTACTTCAACATAGACAATACTTTTAACCGCATGTTTCATTTAAACCACTGCGTCGTACTGGCCCGCATCGTGCGTCACAGATTAGTCATAATTAATATAAAAGTACGTACGGACGTATATAAAGTACATTCTATGGACAAAGACTCGAGCAGTGTTGAATGATTTTAATATTACATTGTCACCTAATCAATCTATTAGTCCAAATAACATGTTATAAGAGTCAAAGTTTATTTTCATAAAATCGTCTTCAAGATGTAATTAGTTCTCATTGTCTTCAATATCGTCAGCCTCTAGATGTCCACTGCTGGACAGAGGCCTCCCCTAAACTAATTCCAGGAGATGGGCGGGCAGCAGCGTTTTCCTGTGTAATATGAACATCTACTGCAGTCACCAATCCGCAATGCCAAGCGTGGTGACTATCGCAAAAACCCCCAATATGACAATCACAAATTTTTAATCAGGGTAGGGTTAATAAGCCATACTTTTTATTTGCTAAGAAATCACTAAACATAGGTTGCAAATTTTTAGTAAATGTTGCTTTATTGGGAATTATTTATAACAGATAACAATGGTATAAAATACCTAAATACAAAACGTCACTTTCAAAAATCTGAAAATCTGACATCCCATTAGGTAATCTAACTCAATCACAAAATGTATTTCAACTATATCTATACGCAGATTGTTCTATTGGAGAAAAATAGGTATTACTAATTAATCACACATGGTCACATTAAAAATATTATTATGATCACGTCATCACGCCAGGTTGCTTACGGGATAGAAAGAGAGCAGCGAGTGCCAAAATCTGCATCCTTGCAGAGCCGAGGTGGTTCTTATACAAAATGTAGTATATGGTAAGGCGCGATTAGGAGGCGGGCGTACCGAGGCTCCAGATGTCGCAGGCGGCGTCGTAGCCGGCGCGCTTGAGCACCTCGGGCGCCACGAAGTTGGCGGTGTAGCACGGCGTCATCAGCAGCCCGTTCTCGGCGCGCAGCTGCTTGGCCAGCCCGAAGTCCACCAGCCGGATGTCCTCGGCCCGCTTCTCCGCCGTCGCGAACAGGATGTTCGACGGCTTTATGTCCCTGCGGTACCCGACGAACTTAGTGTCCGATTTTATTTTCAACACAACACATTACTTATTTCGATAATCTATTCGAGGCATCGAGTTTTATATATTTTCCGTAGTAATTAAAAGCGGATTATGTAAGTGCAATAATTAGTTAATTTACTATTGACTACCATGAATGCCGGATCCAAAGATGTTTTATTTTATAGCTCTGTGTATGGTTTACTTGGAACCACGATTACGGAGGGTATAACAATATTACTTGTATAACGTTAACCCACTTTTATAATCATATCATTTATTTTGTATGCTACCTAAGTAACTAGATGGTAATCTCATAATATAACGTAACTTTTTGTACCTACGTTCGATATTATATTGTTCTTATGTTACGATTTCGCAGTAAGTGAATTATGTTAATTCTTTATGAGAAATAAAGTTCTTCTTAAACCGTAAAATTATTATCTTACATATGGGGCTACGTGAAGATTTGTTTTCGCTTTTTGATTATGAACAAGAATCTGAGCAAACATTTGACTTCGTTTTAGACATTCAAAATTGTTATGTGGCTATTTGAAAAATGTTTAAGCATTATTGACACTTTATGTAAAATTTACCCATTGCTTATTCCGATCTTTTATCAGGAAAACGTCTTTTTCGTGATTTCATTTGATCTGATTTTCACACGCTTTTTATTAGCTTCACTCGTATGTATGTATGTAACCGACTTCTTTGCACTCAATTTTGAACCGCTTTGAACGGAGATTTAATGTAAACTTTGTACACTTATCAAGAGCCGATGACAATACATTACTTTGATAAATTTATCTGATTATCCTGATCAGGATCGCCAGGATTAAATGATTTTCTCACGTATCCTCTGTGTGAGAGTAAGAGAGATAAAGCAACGGCATATGCGTATCATCTAACTACTTTCCGGCTTGAACACTCGACTTAATTGTGTCGATACATTAGGTGGTCAACAGCTTGTCCGTCTGGAGCGTTCTAAGGCGCAATACTCAGTATAGTCTAATAGCGCTACCTGTCAGCAAAGTGGTAATTTGAATATTTCAGAACCTTCACGTAACTAGTAACAGAAATATAACGGCTTTATTTGAATTATACTCGTATATAACAATAGCCATGATCATTAATTTAAAAATATCGTTTAAAAGAACTAAAAACACGCTTTTATAGCACGTTGAAGTAAAAAGTAAAAAATAATTCTTAATATATCGACCTGCCCGTAGAATAAAGTTCCATAAGAACATGAGACCATCACAGTTTTTTTACATTTTTCAGACTGTTTAGGCCTATATTTTATGGTAGGGAAACAAAAGTTTAAAATTTTATTTTTTATTTATATAAATCTTTGTTTCACTACCATAAAATATAAATCTAAATAGTCTAAAAAATAAAGAAAAAGTGTGTTGGTAACATGTTCTTACGGAACTTTATTCTACGGGCAGGTCGATATGTAGGAAAATAATAATGAACAAAAAATATTAGTAATATTGTGAAAAAAAAAAGGTAAATGCGAATAATGGAATATTATACACCATCTTGTGCCATTGTTAAATTAATGCAAGTAGAGAAGTACGAGTTTGAGAGGGCGAGTATGTAAAAGAGCCAAGTGCGAGTGTGCGAATATACAAGTATAAAAATGCAAGAATGCTAGTGAGAATGTATAAACGCCAATGTCAAAGTAGATGAGTACGAGTGTGAGAGTAAGAACGGTAATGTGAGAGTACAAGAACGAGTATGAGTGTTAGAGTGCGAGTGTTAGTGCGAATGTTAGAGGGGGTGTAAGAGCGGGTGTGAGAGAGGATGTGGGGTGTGTGAGTGTGAGAGCGCAGTGCGCGCGTACCTGTGCACGACGGTGTGACGGTGCAGGTAGTGCACGGCCAGCAGCACGTTGCGCAGAATGGGCGCCGCCTCGTGCTCGGGCAGGCGGCGGCGCTGCGTGATGTGCTCCAGTAGCTCGCCGCCGCGGCACAGCTCCGTCACGGCCAGAATGCGCCCGCCTTCTTCGTACACGCCGCGCAGCGAAATTATGTGCGGGTGCTGGCTGTATCTGCCGCACGCATTACACACACACATAAAAGTAAAACGCAACGGGAAATGAAGCATGGAAGAAAAGAAAGCGGAGGAGTAAATGAGAGAACGGTGTTACGAAGATAAAAGATTTTTAGACGTCAAATTATAATAAGGTCATATTATGCCTCGCTGTTATTTTGCGAGTTGACAAACTTGACATTCCTTAGAGCGCATTATGGAAAACCCTATGATATGCAGGCTTCCTCACTATATTTTCCCTCACGGGTACAGCAAGTCGTATTTTTTCTTAAAAGGACGTGATGTTGTAAGAGAATTGAAATACGCCAAGTTTGAATCCAAGACCTCCAAACCGCACTGAATTCTAAAACACAAGACTATCACTGCTTACTGAAACGTACTTGTACTACTTATTTACGGTTACCTATATAATTCTGTTGTTATATTAGGTCCATACATATGAAATTAGTGTTTTGAAGAACTGGCCACTTTCACTTCAAATATCTAGGGTTTGGTTTGCAATTCCAAATTCAAATAAACTTAAAATTTAGGCTAGTGTATTTCTGTTTCGAATTTCGTAACTCATTTGTTTTTCGCCGTTTAATTTTTCTTTGACTTCG
>DWJK01000569.1:0-21310 GCA_018248815.1 Croniades pieria auraria
TACGGCCTTAACCCTCTCAATATGAGAGGAGACCCATATTCCAACAGTGGAATGTTAATGGGTCGATGATGATGATACCTCTACTGTCACTGTACTGTAATCAATGGACCGCGTGATATCGAATCATCAACTCTTGTCAAGAATAAGGATGAGCCAGAGTGTACAAAGTATGACAGTAATGACATTACAAAAATGTTTTGCCCGGTCGGGAATCGTATCAAGGCCCAGACTCACCAGTTACCGTCATTAGCCGCTGAAGTAACAGAAAGGGGGATTAAAAAAAAAACACATAAAAATGAACTTTAATTTTTCAAATGCAAATCAAAGTTCCAATCCTCACCTTTGCCGTTGCGGGCCGTTTAATACTTTGTACGGATTAATATTATTATTAAGTGATATAGTTTTATTATTTATTGAATATTACGGTATCCCATTTTTTATTTAGAAATACAACAAGCTAATTTCAAATTTAATTTTATAAATACGCCCTTCTAAGCCCGACATGACCTTACGACTTTTACGGATTTAAGCCGAATTATTTTACATTTAATATGAACTTCGGACGTAGACCTCAACGTTACCGAAATAACCTTTAATAAATGTTCCTGTTCATTTCAAATTCCAGATGAATTAATACTATTTTATTAAATAAGTATTTTTTTATTTATAAAAGGAAACTGACAGATAAAGTGTCAAAAACGTTAAATGATATTTGTCAATTACGAGTCTTATACATATACATACGTACAATATACAAGGTAAGTTTTTGAAACGAGTTTAAGAAATTTAGAAACTTCGGTTATTGAAGCACCAGGTCTGGACTTATTTTCGTCGTGATGAACCAGCTCCTGGAGACAATCCTTTAGCTGCTTCATCACCATCGCCATCACTTGTTCCATTTAAACATATCTCGAGAAAACTCCTAATAAATTTTCATAGTTGTATCTTAACCTTAAGCTGACGCATCTGTGTTGACGGCGATGGTGTTTTGCCATCATGCTGAGTGAACCCATTGATGGACTTGGTTGCCTAGGCTGAGTCAGATATACATTGGCTAGCATGTTTCAAATGGAGAATGGAATAAATGATCATCTTTCAACTCTATCACATTTTAAATTCACTTCCTCTATAACATGTGCATATGTATATTCCATGAAAATAAACTCATTTATTCCTCTTTAAGAAGTATCACAAAATGGACCAGAATACTGTTTTACCTGAGAAGACGGAACAATTACTCCCGAGGGATAGAAAAACGGTTGGGTGGATATGTAACTATGTCATCATACAATGTTAGTAGGAAACGAATTTTTATTTATTTATTTAACGATGAAAATGACAGTACGTAATATATTCAATGTAAATTATTTATGAAGAATCGACCCATATGTCATTCCACTGTTGAATTATGGATCTCCTCTCATATTGAGAGGGTTAAGGCCATAGTCTGCCATGCTGGCCAAGTGCGGGTTGGCAGACTTCACACACTTCAGAACTTAGCAGCAGCAGAAGCTGCAGAAGCAGTGATAGCCTAGTGGCTAAGAATTCAGCTTCTCACTCCGGGGGTGCTGGGTTCAAATCCATGGCGCGCACCTCTTTACAAAAAGTGCGTTTTAAATTTTGAATATCATTTGCTAACGGTGAAGAAAAACATCGTGAGGAAACCTGCATGCCTTAGAATTTATAAAAAAAAAAAATTTTGAAGTGTGTGAAGTCTGCCAACCGACACTTGGCCAGCGTCGCGGACTACGGCCTTAACCCTCTTAATACGAGAGGAGACCCATATTCCAACAGTGGAATGTTAATGGGTTGGTTATTTTATTATTATTTTTTATAATAAACGTAGATATTCAATTAGATTATTTTATTCACTTATTAAATTTTTGGGTCATCATTAAGTATTGTAATTATTTTTTAAATTTTGAAACAGAGCAACCACAGCAGCAAATTATACCTCAACCAAAGCCAATAAACCATTCACTGGAAGCCGCTTCAAAAATGGTACCAGTACCAGAATCCTTAATGAGTCCAGATTATCAAGACCCCATCTACGATATACAAAGATCTATACCAAAGCCTACTAATAGCGTTTCTAATACATCCTCACAATCGAGCAACAGCAGCGCTCATGAAGACAAGCCAAGACAAATAACCCAACCGTCGACTGTTAACAAGAATCACAAGACATCACCGAAGCTCACAAAGAGTGCAACTTCCTCACCCAAGCTAAAGGCCAAAATGGAGCAGCGAAAAGGCAGCTTGACCAAACTGGATGTGAAAAACGACGAGAGGAAACTTAATGGCATGACTAATAACAAGGTG
Source organism: Croniades pieria auraria (assembly GCA_018248815.1). Taxonomy (NCBI): domain Eukaryota; kingdom Metazoa; phylum Arthropoda; class Insecta; order Lepidoptera; family Hesperiidae; genus Croniades; species Croniades pieria. The sequence goes on from DWJK01000569.1 coordinate 2,323, forward strand.
TGTATATAATATATACATTTTATTTCAAAAAAAATCATAAATTAATGATATCTAGGAGAGTAGTAGTTTGTATGTACTGTTTTATATAGACATTAAGCTGTCTTAACACTTTCACTACTTAATTCCAGCAAGGAGATCAAATCGATCCAGACAAGTTGGAGATAATAAAGCTGGCGTCGAACCAACGACGACAAAAGAAACTCAGTGTTGAGAGCATGGCGGCTATTACCATACAGAAAATGTGGAGGGGATACCGCAGCAGGAATCTCAACAAGGACACACTGAGGATCCTTCATGCTATACAGGCGGCTAGAGCGAGACAGCATATTCAGTGAGCTATTACCATCTCCCTTACACACCAAATCTGTATGTAAAAATGAGTAAATAGACATAAATAATGATTCATACTAACAGCGGCCTTCACACAACCAGACAATTACATTATGACATCACAAGACAACATGTATGGCAGAACATAAATATTTTGTTTATATCACAATGTACATTCAGTAGTTTACATGAAATAAGACACATTACAAATGTTCTAATAATATTTTACTTTTCCATTAGTGTACAATGTCTTACAAAGTATTTAATTCAAATACAGGCGATTGACCTGCGACATGGAGGCAACAAAAGCGGCGCTGGAGAGTGAGCGGAAAATCCAGCAGCTGCAGATGCAGGCCATCAATGCGCTTTGGAAGAAAATGTCCACATTGAACACAGCTGGTGAGTTGCTAAGTATCTCTCTGGGCAGACGAAATTAATACAATTTTATCTGTAGACAAATTCTAGTCTGCCTATACCAGTTGAATGCATAGTAGTCCCCAATTATCCTTTCTAAAAGGTAGCTACTTTGTTTAGGTTTCCTTTTGTCTATATTAATGAAAAAAGGAGACTGCAGAGTGGCTATATTTTACCTGTATTTGCTTTTGCAAAATCTGACCTACCATTATGTTTGTGGAATTTTCATTTAGTTTCATATAGTGCCTTTGTGTACCTTTTTTGGTCTATATATTATTTTATTTCAATATTCTAGATACACACAAACAGAAGTCAGGAGACATAGAGGACAACTCAGAGGTGCTGAGGCAACTCACGGACGCATTCTTCAATTTGCAAGCGCAGGTAAAGTTACTTGTTGCATTACTATTTCAATATCTTCGTCACTCAGCACATACTATATTTGAAATTAAGGTGCTAGTTCCTAAGTCGGTTTTATTTTCACATGGATATTTCAAATTATTTTTTTTATACAAATATGAAGGTTTCCATCGTATACGTCCTCGAGGAAAAAAACCGAACAGATACCGGGCAAGGCCCGGCGGTCGAACATTCTAGAACCTGTCCGTAACCGTGCACAAACAACCGTGGGAGCGCCAAGTAGTAAACGAGGCAACATTTAGTTCCTAGCAATAATTTTTGTAACATCGGCAATGAAATATATGTGTCGTCGGTCACCTCGGACAAACAAGTGAACGGGTAGGCGGGTGTGCGCGCAGGTGGTGGAGCTGCAGGGCTGCATGCAGGAGGTGCTGCGCGCCGTGGGCTCGCGCGCGCGCCGCGAGCCGCGCGCCACGCAGACCGACATCAGCGCCGTGCTCACGCCGCAGGTGCCGCGCTCGGCAGTAGACGACACGTGCGAGTGTCCTATACTCCTATCTCTTCGGAGAGATCCAGCCGTGATATTACGTTGTTGTAATAGTTAACCTACAAATTTTGCGGGACTGCTCTCCATGAATACCTGACATGAATTATGCTTATTCTTAATCGCCACCGACCTTTTGTCGTTTTACTATTGGACCTGGGATTTATCTCAGAATCGGCATGTTCCAGAAGTAAGTCCTAGATTTAAATCCTAGAGCGAAACTTACAAACAAAGTTCGCCCTAAAGTTCTCTAAGGCATATGAAATCTATCAACCAGTACTTGACCAGCGAGACAATCTATGGCCTTAATGTTTACCATCTGGTTTGTAGATACATTAGATCTTTGCAACAAATCACAACTACAGAATTTAGTGACGATAGATCCACGTCATGGTATTAGCTGTTACATTTTTTAAAACAATTTACTATTCAATATATCGTGTGTGTTTATACACATGATTATATGTGTGAAGGCTTAACTCACGTATGTTTGTCGGGATGGTCCGACTAATTTAGGACCTGTACGAGGTCTTTGAGCTCCCGCCGTTCGCAACGAGGTCGCGGCGGAGACAGCATTCATTCATAAGCATTGACTTAAAATCATATGCACAATTGGCTATGTTGTATGCGAGTGCTACTAGACATAAAAGAAATGTTAATGTAAAATGATTAACCACGCCCCATATGCAGGAGGAACGCTGCACATGGCTCAAGAGGCCGCAGTCGCTGGCGCTGGCCGCAGCGCCCGCCCCCGCGCCCTGCGACCCGCCCGCGTGAGTGCTCTTCACCGATATTATTAAATCGTCCCCTGTGAATCAGATATTTCAGTACATTACCACTTTGAAACATTGTTTCTCACCTTTTGCATTCATTTAACGTGTCCCGATTCATTAATGCTTGTATTACGTTTACTGCTAATAGCATATTTGGACGTTTTGTTTTTTTTTAAACTTATGTACATTTAAAAGTATAAAATAACTTGATCCTGTACATATGTGTAAATCATTGGTCACTTAATTGAATCGTTTTATAATTAATCATTTCAAAGCTAAGCATAATTTTGTGCATAGTCTCAGTAGAATTAAAAAGTAATTAGTAAAATGTATTTTAATATAAGATTTTAAGGAATATTAGGTTTTTATTAATCACTCTTTTCTAATTTTAAAAATCGAAGTCTGTCCAAATTTTTTAATTTGTATATATTTAGCTCGACAAACAGGCAGACGGGCCACCTGATGTTGAGTGGTCACCGTTGCCTATGGACATGAACACCCGAGGAGTTGTTAATGCGTAACCGGCTTTGAAAGAGTTATTTGGTACCCTATAAAATTCATAAAAAATATGTTTTGATTTGGCAGCGAAAAACAAATCGAAGTAAACACTTTGAAGATCGAACGAACGGATTGCGTCATAGACGACGCCACCGACGGCTGCCTGGAGCCCGCCGACGACCGACAGCCCATCCTCGACTGAGGGCGATCGTAAGCTTTATTCTCTTACACATAAGGGTCATGTTCGCCAGGGCATGTTACGGTAAATTAATACTGAGTTGGAGGTTCATTTCAATATTAGTATGCGACAGTCAACATTATAACGCTAATATGTCCTTATGTTTACCTCAATTTGGCCCACAATGCATTGAAAGATCCCGTTGGACGCTATTAGACAACCTTTTTCTTTCCCTCTGATGGGCACTGGTCTGAATCAAACATTGGTTGTGACCTGTACCAAATAGTTTTTTGTCTGTATTCCTGTAAGGTGCAGTCCGTCGTAAACGCTCAGCTGTATGAAGCTGGCGTATCACAAACGGAATACAGAAATTGCAATTTTGGCCAACCTAAATAATCGAGGTCAGACAATTTAATAAGGAAACATAAATAATAAAATATCTATAAGCAGAAATATATAAATTGAATAAGAAAGATTTTCTTGATATATGAAAACACGATGTAAAAACATTATTCATTGTTCAAGGTTTTGCGATGAGGACTTATTGCCCATCGGTGGGATGTTGGGTTGCCTATTGAAGTTTTGAGTATGTTGCTCTCGACGAGAACCTGTATATTTGTTTCACGGTGACATTGTGTTATAACACAGTAACAGAAAATCAGCTCTATTTTAAAGTGATAAGAATCTTTTTCGCGTGTACGACCAAAAGTCTATTTGAATCAAACATTTGTGGCATCTAGAACAGCTTTATAACAGCTTGTATATAATAAGGTTTTTTGCGACCGGTGATTATAGCTTAAACATCGCTTGGTGTATATTTGTTCTGTAAGCTTTGTATTAAATTGTTGATGATTGTTACATTGATCGATTGGATCGATTGAGTGAAAATTGTTACATTGATCGATTGAGTGATCGATTGAGTCACTATTGGCAGATCTCATCAATTTGTCATTCGAGAGCATTCCATAATATATTACATCATTTGTCAATATTTCAACTGTCACAACACTGACAGTTCTGTTCGAGGTTGGTCACAGGTGTCTACGGACGGCAGTGGGCTGGTTCTGACTGCAGTCTGCTCGTTTGCTACTTTCTTCATATATTAAAAAAATCCCTCGATTTTTGTGTGAGATTCCTTGATTGGCTCTTTAGGACACATGTATGTAAATATAAGTATTTACATATTCTTATGTTTTTGTTATGTGTATAATTAGATAATGAACCAATGATGATATTGAAATTAAAATACCTTTCAATTAAAAGCAATGCTTAGAATGCTTGCTCAACCATACAAAGACAGTAAATTATATAAAAATCGAGAGATTAGCGAATTTATGTTAATGTGAACTGTAAAAGTTAAAACATATGAGGTTCGTGTTTTTTGGTGAAAAGCATCTACGAAGCTTATATAAGAATATAATGGCAACACGAGTGAAACACATTTGATTGCCATATCGAATAGTACATTAATCGATATTTTAGTTTAGAATCGATATTTTAATTTACGAATAATTCGCCTTACGTTTGTATGAAATACGAGCATTCGAGGCAGCTATTAAAGTTTATTTATTTGTTTGTTTCTCGTTTAAAAACTGAATCGCTTTAATTATTTGCAGGTTAATTCAAAAATACAAGAACATGTTCGAAATTATAAACCAAATGTAAACATGTTAAAAAACAAATTTCACACTGTGACATGTTGAAAAGACATTATTAAGCGATTATTGGGAAATATATTGCTGTAATTGGAGTTTTTAATTTTAGTCGCCGACATTACAGGGTAAATTGTTATATTTACCCGAAACTGTCATACGATTTGACAGAAGAAAAAATTATAGAAGTTAAAGATTGAATAATTTACATAGATGGATGTAATATAATATAGATATGCTTAAAGGGAATAAGTGTTCAGGCTGTTGGCACATTGGCCCCGGATGATGTGTGTAATGCGCTATAGAAACCAGGAACAATGTGATCGGTGTTGCCATCAGCTATTCTGACGGGCAAGATGATAGTGTTGTGGTAAACAGTACACACAAAATATGTCACATAGTATTATGTCACAATTTAGTTTATCTTGAATGTGGTAAAGCACGTCAGGTCTGAAATATTTGGTACTGAAATACAGGAGAGAATGTTTGTGGATGGATTTAAGCCAATTATTCTTCGCTTTACCTTGCCTTCGATTCTTCGTTGCCTTCGGTCGATAGAAAGTTCTCGAAATAACAGTGCACATGTGAGTGATTAAGGTTCTTACGTCAGTTACGTTGTCATTTATCAGTTCGATTCTATCCGTAAGTTCAGAGAGAAAAGATAACTTAATATGCCTTTTTCAAATTCTGATACAAGTCGAGTCCCTTATTTGATGGAAGGAAATTTTCTTGAGTCTTGAAAAATACGAGTTAACTGTCACCATAGAGAGGTGCCCAGTTAATTTCTGCGTGTTATAAATGCGTGCGTACGTTTTTTGCATAGATAGAACTAACGGTCTCTATAATAAAGCTAAGTGGACACGTGTCAATACATATTGCAGACTCCTTTTAGTCATATGGGCTGGTCTTAACAGTTTTGTTCATAACTGTACCTACATTTACTGTTGTACGCTCTATGTGATTGTCTTAAAGAACAATCGTTCTAAAGTACATAAAGGAATCAAGTGTATACTCTGCTGGTATTATTTTTTTGGAAATTTGATACTTTTTAATTTATTATTTATTCGCACCCTTGTTACGTTTAGAATAAGTTTTAATCGCTTTAACAGATAATTCATTTTTTTATATTGTACTAGTGATGAACGTGCGAATTAAAAGAGAAAAACGAGTAGAGATATGACCCTTTATATAATATTGTTATATATTTATGTACTTTGTAAATCACCACATCACTGCCATTTTGTAAAATAAACATTGTTATATATATAATTTATGACAAGTATTACATTATTTATTTCAGATAGTTTTTAGGTACCATAGTCATTTTCTTCGATAACAATGTCTATTTTATTAAAATACAATTAATATTCTTAATAAAATACCATTAATATTCTTAATAAAATCATTTTCATCTCTCATAATACATAGTTCGTTTAATACTATAGTTCATAAAGCCAATGTTACAGATATGATAAAATCCCTTAAATAAATCTACCCACATTAATGTTAGAACTTATTTATTTGTATTTAAAAATATTGCAATGATAATTATAGATAAACTGTATTCATACATTATGTTTAATATCCGATTGTATAATTTATAATGAGAATTTTGCAAGCTGAGGTATTTAGAATTCAAATAAGTCTTAATTTATTATCCGACTCGAAGAACCATGTTTAAATTTACCATTTCTTACAATTTACAAGCTTTAATTACGTTTATTATTATTGTTATTACCTTAATTTTGTTAATTTTTTTAAATCTTGATTTTTGTTTGAGGGCAATAATTTTGTAAACGCCTTTTTATACGTATTTGTAACGCAAAAAAAAAATAATTTCAGTTCTAACTGACAAGATTAACAAATCATGTTTAACCAATTACTAAAGGAAGTGTACTTGAAGTGTTATATTTTTTCTTTTCCGTAACTATAATAACATTTAATGTTACCGAACTGTTCTAATATTTATTTATCAGTAAATCTTTAATTCGTCGATGGGTCCACTAGGAGCAGTCTCACTTCTGTGTACAGGCATTGTTGATATCTTTTGGCTTTTTCTACATTTCATCTGGCGACCAGCCAGATGAGTTATCTGATGATGAGTGGTGAATGTCGCCTACGGACATTTGCGATACACGAGGCCCATGCGTTGCTGGTTCTAAAAAAGACATCTCTTTGCGCTGTTCTTAAAGAGCCCCATATCACAGTGTTCCAGTAAAACCTCTGAAGGAAGTCTATTTCTATAACACCGGCGCTTAATTTCTCTTGTCCGGTGATAAGTGAGTAAAATTCTAAGCACGTTCGGATGTATGTAATAAGGTTTCTTTCCACCTACTTGCACAATTCCATACAAAGTTAATTAAAATGGCATTAAAATTGTTTCGCTTTACAAGCAGTATGATTTTTTACAATGGTAGCTAGAAAAGAGATTGTCTCAATCTGATAATATTATTTTAATAATTGTAGACTGTATGTTTGAAGTCGTCTGCTACAGTGGCGCCCTCATCCAATCTCTCTTTTTCTCTCTTAAAAGATGACAAAACTCGCAAAACTTATTTTCTTTTTGACATCTCCATACACGCCCAGTGAGGAGTTAATTATGATTTAAAATTTTTTTTTATATTTATTTATAAGTATCGAAATACGAACGACGGCTTGTGAAACGCTTTATTTTGTCCTATATTTTTATTTGCCTGTACGATATGAAAATATTGATATTTTTCAGCTTGAACTGTTTTGTTGGTTCACAAATTCGAAAGTAATATGTTATTTAAATGAGTATTAAATTACCTTTGTCTCAATTTAACTGCAGATAAAATACGAAAAAGACATCATTATGGTAAAGTAGAGTATTGACTCTATTTTCCATTTTTTATATTGATAAAATAATTTGAAGCAACCATACCATAATTGTTATTTATAACTATTATGGAATTGCCATTAAAACCATGAAATTTCCTAGATATGGAAATTATTTACCTCTTTTTAATCCAAAGTGAAAATTCCATATTTTCATACCAAACATGATCTTGAATTGGTGATAATTTGTATGTCTCCATCGAACGTCGCTTTGAGCTTGTATTTTGTATAATTTTTAATACTACATATTTCCAAACGGTTCGGATTTGTTAATGTAATCGAATAATTGTTTAAGATCTAGATGTAATATTTACATTGATATATGACGTTAATTAATCTTTATATTTCTTCGCAACCAAATAGAGCTCTTATCAAAACCAACCACGCGTTCTCAGACATTTAGTGTTGCTAGTATCCGTAGAGTAACATTTGCCAAAATTTAAAAAAAAACGAGTCTCTTTTCTTTTGAATTTTTAACTAACATGCCTATAATCCCCGAAAGGGTACGCAGAAGAGTGTAAGTATACTCCCACGTTACATCAGTTTTCTGATATTTCGGATTTTTTTTATAATAAAATGCATAAAAATATATAACTAAGAAATTATCACGTTATTTGGAACTGATAAGATGCTAATTTGCAATTATATTAGATCTAACTTCATCGAGCTATTGTTTTCGATCGGTTTCTATCACTAAGTCTACTTGGTGTAGGGGTACTAGCTGTCTACTAGTCATTTTTAATATCGTTCGTTTATGGTAAGTCTTATATTTAGCATGTATGAACAACACGACTTGTGTGTTGGACGTTCGTAAACTGGGTTTGATGCAAAATGTAAAGATGGATATAAGGCACGTGTGTTGCCACAGTATCAACAAAATCTGCCACTTTCACTAAATGCGGATGATATTCTTCACTCGCTTTGGATAAAGTTAGAGAGAACTCTGAAATGCCTTTCGTAATTTTTTTTTTCACAATTGTAGCTAACAATCTTTAATCTTTCATTATAATGCTGAAGGAAAGTATAAAAAAGCGATATACATGATTAAAGTTTTAAATGTCTGCATATTTGAGATATCAGTAGCCCTGGGTATGCCCTATATCAACGATAAAATCATGACACCTATTTTAATATTTCGTTGTCTTTTGTCCAACGCGCTTCCCCAACGTGCGCGAACGTACAACACAACGGATCGTGCGTAAGTCATATTATTAAGTTCTATACGTATTATGCATAGCTCCTTTACCCACCCGACTGTGTCGACAAAGAATGTTTTTTATTTATTTATAGGTACATACACGAAATTGAACATTAAGTACAATTACATGCAATAATTATAACCAAGGTATGATATGGATCTTTCTATCTCTAATCTAGTTTTTATGATCTCTGGGTATCGTCTGTTGATTGGTACTATAATAGTTATGTTAAATAGTATAAATGATTGAATATATTGTCATACATTTTGCTATGGAGACAAAAAGCAAACAGTCGCCGACAGATTTGACGAATAAAAACTTTATATTTGTTCTCTGGTTGGGAATGTCTGTTACGGGCTGTGTTTATATTTATTGTCTAATGCGATTAAAATATTCATAACTTTTTATAACGGTTGTAATATCAAACGAAAATCTCTATAAAGCAACTTATAGTATAAATATTTTCATCCCTCAAGACTGACTACACATTATTCTTCATTCGAACGACACAAGTCGGGATTCGTTCTTATTCATAAACAGTATTGTTTTAGTATGTGTAATGTTTCGTCCCTCTCTTGTTATATTGCGAATAGAACGAGACAAAACATTGGTACAATAGTTGAACGTATTGAATGTATATAAATCCAAAGGTTAGTTTTGTAAACGCATTTTATGTCATTTGTGGAATTTGCTAACTAAATCACGTATTCATGTCCCCAGTAATGTACCGTAGAATACAGGCTGTTTTTTTTTATTTATTTTGTGATTTTATTTATTAAGCCTTTATATTTTTTAAACTGATTCTTAGATTAAATCAACAGTATTGCAGACAGCTATCGACTGACTTGTAATAATCACTTTACAGATCTGTAATGGTAAGCTTAAGACATAAAAATCGATATCTGGCTGCCATAGACAACTGAATTTATTGTTTGACAGTTTGTGTACTTGACGTTACTGGACCAAAATAAACTAGTCCAGCTTACTTGAAGTTTTCTTGTATGTTGTAAACGTATTTTCTTTATTTAATCTAAGACTTAGTGACCCTTATTATTGTCTTTTTATTCAAAAAAGCGGTGCATACATTGCAACTGTAACTTCAAACGAATGATCGCTTTAATCAATGTATTAGTAATGTAAATCACATTTCACAAAAAACATACCTCGCCTTTATTTCTCTCTATTTTCCTTCATTAAACTTTAAGAATTGGAACTGCAATATTTATACAAATATTTATTGTATTCTTGTTTATCACTGAACAATTACGCCTTTTGTATGTTAAGTAGTTTTTTTTTTTATAATAAAAACAACGCAATGGAAACAAAAAGCTTTATTTAGAACTTAGAACGAAAGTACAGCCCAAAGTTTTTTATTTCATTCGTAATATAAAAGTTTGAACATTGTTTGCGACGTTTTTTTTTATCTGCGCGGCGTATTTAGTATAATTGTGTGCATAAGATAAACGCAATGTGAAAAATTTTGTGGAAACTGTGCAATGATTAAGTGTGAATTGAAAATCAGGTATGACAATGTAAGGATTGGCTTTGAGTAAATGTGATGTGCAAATAAAAGTATTGCCGAATTCTTGCTGATATTTGTTGGAATAAAAATGTTGTGGTTTCACAATAAAAGAAGTATAAGATTCTAGAAAATTATACCTATACAAAAGTTCCCATCGAACAAGTACGATCAACTTGGCACTTGGCATCGTACGTCGAAATCAACTTGGCACTTACGAGGAATGCGTTTGAGGAATCAAACTCCGCCTACTAATACTTACCGCTTGCCTTCGAGAGGTCAGTACCTCGCTATGACATCATCTTAGCAAGGTGCCTAGTTAACTTCTGCGAGTTATACGGCCTCGTTGTTCGACACGACATTTCGAATTATCACTGCGTCCGAAATATTAACAGGGTAACTTTAAAAACAATATTTACGAGTTTTTTGTTTTCGTTTTGTTCTCGTTGTTTTTTCTTTATTAAATAGATCATTGTGCAGTCGCCACGTGGTTCCAAAGACACTTGCCGTCCTGAACACTTCTCGTAGCGTAACCCACCTTATCTTAGTCTCATTATTACGTTGAAGCCTGTATTTATTATGTTTTATAAAACAAATTTAAAAAAAATGTTGTTTTATTCCATCCTCTCTCATATTTGTTCCTTTTTTTCCTGTTACAATTTTAAGACAAAATGGGTTCATTTAATCTGGAACACTATCATTGGCAGTCTTTAAGACTTATGACCGAATCATGGGTTGATGGCCCACCATGAATGACACTGAAAAACACTACGACAATTTTCCTCTTTCATCTTCAGTATCCCCGTCATCATTGATTGTCAACTCCCTGTTTTTGGATGTAGAGAACTCGGAAATTTAAACTTCAATATTACTAATAAATTATAATAAAACGCACATTTTCATTTTAAAATTACGTTTATTATGTCCAATTACAACTTTTTCAAAGTCAGTAAAAAACGAAGTTCTGTTCAATATTATCGAAACGTCTTATTGACGCGAACACATTTTCATTTTACAAAATATATATTTAAAATTGATTAAAAAATAAGAGTCAGCATAAGCACGTCAGGTCTGCAGTGGTAGGAATATTTGGCACTCGATGCTGCCGTGCTGTCTGCCTACACTGTAAGGGATCTGGCATGACGATATACTAATAATAATAAGCATAGAATTACCTATTCTAGCATTATCAGTTATTTCTTATTAGAAAAAAACATTTCGCTACCACTGGCTATCGTTTCACATACGAAATTCATTAAGATTATTACCAACAGACGTTTTCATTGTTCATAGATTAAATTCCGTTTAATTATTCAATTAAAACTTAAATACTAGTCTTACTATGTAAGATGGCATAAAACACCACGTCCAACGCAGGTCAAATCATTACTCATATGACACCAATAGAAATTTTTAAATACGTATGTTATAATTAATCTATTTCATAAACATCGTTACCAAAGTAATTCTTTATAAAAATAAAACACAGAACAGTCTAAATTTGAATGCATTCTATGTAGAAAGCACTAGCTGCATTCTCGCCCTGCTTTTAAATAAAATCAAAACCGCAGTATATGTGGGTAGCTTGATAATTTTTATCACAAAAGTATTACCATAGCTTGCACAGTACATAACGTCACTAATTATGATGTCAATATAAATCTTAGCAGTGCATTGCAACCCAATCAATACTTAGTCGCATGATACAAAGCAGCTTCCATAGACTGCATTTGAATATAGACAAAATGTGACATTTACAAATCTTTTAAAAAGTGTCATTTATAAACTGACGTTTGTCTATTGTTATTTGCAACCCGCAACACTGCTTGATCGAACAAAATGTTATTTCTTGGGCTTATGTCACTATTAGCCTTTAATATTTATATGTTGTATTGCATAATATTTGTGTCCATTTTTACACTTTTTATGGAAGTCATTTGTAAATAGTCTTATACGGATGGGACTTGAGGTAGTGGTAACAATGTTGAGGGATCTGATACATATCCTTCTTGAACACGACCTGGCCTTGAATCATCTACACATATCTACCTACCCTCCCGCCTGAATCATCTCTAAAGGATCTCAGGATGAACGAGACGAAGAATGTAAGCGATAAACAATTTACCGGAGATCACCGTTAACCTTTAAAGCATAACTTTCAATGTACCCTTACCTACATACCAATAGGTATGAATGCGTTGAAAATCATATTAAAAATAAAACCTTAAAAAAATATTTTTAAAAATTATATCCGACAATAAAAATGGCAACATAATAAAAACTATAATGTAATAAATATACATTCACAAACAATAAATGGGTAAATCCCGAGGTTTAACATTGACAAAATATCAACTAGCAAACCGTAATGTTTACAAACGATAAATATTACATTGACATTTAAAATAACCTCCTCTGTATCTCAAAATAACAAAGATGAAAGTAAACACTTAATAAATTTTATAAAAGTAAATAATTTACAAAAGTGTGTTTGTACGGAATATTAGTTCTTAGATAAGTCGCCTAGAGGCTTTGATGCATGCATTGATAAGTGTCTTCTTCATATGTTTTACGTTGCACGTAGACACTCAGGTCACTAGATCATATCGCTCATTTGAGACTAGAGTGTAATATCGCAAAAACACTATCTTTCAGATATAATAAATATTAGATGATTTATAGGCATATAACTATTATAATAGTTATAGAATAATTATGATTTCAAACTGTTTGCATTGTTTTTTCATAACAAGGAAGGCCTTGTTATGCTCCAATTTGGGATAGATACCATAAAGTAGTTTTAGATTGTTTCAAATAATTAGTTGCATCCAACATTTCACTTATTACTGTATTCCCATATGTAATCTATGAATTCAGGCAATTTTGAAGGCAACTGAAGTGTGATCAAAATTAAATATAATGTGGTATGACCTTTATTTCCACGAGTCATAAGAGCTTCACTCGTTATGCCGTTAGTTCAATATGACATACTACTGCATACGCAACAGCATACATTTCTAGTATTACTTTGTACATTTTTGTAATCGTTATCCTCAAGGACAGAGGAACATTGACCCATTTACCTTGTTGCCACACAACAAAACGACCGACCATCATGTGGGCTGTCATAGTTTTGAAATACGGCTGAAGACTCGAGTATTGAACATGTTGCAATGCTGACAAGTTTTTAACACACATAATTATAACAAGGAGTGCGTATTGACGTATTAATTTGTTGTTACTTAGCACTCGGTACTCCCTGGCGACCCCGTAAGATATCTGACGTAATAACACTTTTCTATAGACCGTCACGACCTCTCAACATTAGCTACATGACCGTTGCAATTTCAAAAACCTAAAAACCTGCTCACATTCCACCGGCGACGTCGAGAACAGATAAACAGTCGACGGTCACAGCTTGTATATCATCACAGTTAGAGTCAGAGTCGGTCTCCTCCGGGGCGGCGGCGGCGTCGTCCTTTCGCTCATGAAAAAACTTGGAGAGGCGCTGGCGCTGCACGTCGTTGTAGGTCTTGTAGGAGGCGCGCACCTGCTGCAGCAGGCGCAGCACGGCGCGGTCGCGCGGCGCCGCGCGCGCCGCCTGCCGCAGGTCCAGCAGCGCCGCCTCGTAGTTGAGCAGCCCGAAGTGCGCCTGCGCGCGCCGGTACAGCGCCTTGGCGTTGCCCGGGTCCACCTCCAGCACCTGCCCGTTTCCAAGCATCGACAAATAAAAATCGAATTTAAAAGGACAATTCGAGAGCAATTTTTACTAAGGTGTTTACTCGTTGTGCCTCCTATTTGGCGATTCAAATTAAATGCCGATATCAGTTGAAAAGGGAAAAAATTGTTTCTTTTTTCAATATAAATTACTTTAACTGTGAGGAAAAATATCGTAAGAAAACCTGCACAAGTTCATCATGGAGGTCTCGAACATCTGTAAGACTGCCTACCCACATGTGGCTAAAATCCAAGCTTGCCCCTTTCATTCTGTTAGGAAACCCCTTCTCATCAATAAAACAATAAAAGGGTTGATGATATAGCTGACAATAATGGTAAACAATTAAAACGGCTAGTCGCAAACCTCGTTGCAGGTGCTGATGCACGCCCTCCAATTCTGCATCTTCATGTGGCAAGCGGCAAGGTTCAAGCTACTCTGGCGTAGGTACTGCACCGCCAGCGTGATCACTGTTAACAATTTTGAAACACATTTACAATCTATACATTTATCATCAGCAGCAATATTAGCACTGTTGATTTGCAATAAGTAGTATAATTGTTAGGAATAATTAGAAAAAAAAAAATACTTTTATTAATTTTAACTGTAATTCAACTGAATTATTATCTCTGTTTTAATTTAGAGTAGCACCACTTGTATGCATATCTTTCTTCCTAGTGGCTCCCTGTTCATTCAACCTATTTGTTCCGTTCTAGTTGTATAGATAAGAATAATTAAAAATAAAACATTCTTAATTTAATTTTTTTATATAATGAATAACAATTAAAAGGTATCTTTCTTGTCAACATTTCAATATTCAATCAGTCAGTTGGGCAGTCCAAAAATCCGGTTTAAGATTTTGTGAAGTGGTGAACGTGTTTCTGCGTGCGTATGAGTGCATGAGTATGTGTGTATGAGCATGTGTGCGTGCGCGGGTACTGACGCTGGTCGCAGAAGTGCGTGTCACGCAGCGCGCGCAGCTGGTACTTCATGTGGTCGATGTAGCGCACGCACTTGGTGTACTTGCGCGCGGCGGCGCTGTAGCGAGCGGCGCCGAACAGAGTGTTGCCGGCCTGCTTGGTGTCGCGCACCCGCGCCAACAGCTGCTCCACCTGCGCACACACTCTCTTTTTACAATCCTACTATATTAACGAGTTATTGCCTTGTATGACTGTAGGACCCTTTGGTAGCACTACATCATTATCTAACATCGTTTTCTGTTTTTGAGCATGACTTGGTGTTAATATTTGTAGACCTATTCAGAATACTTAACACCAGATGGAACAAAAATAAAGACAATATAAAATTAAATAACGAAGTAGTAAAAAAATAAGCCAACTTCGCCACCGTATCTATAAAATGCCAATACTGCAATCTGCATTTTTATCATCTCTGACTTTAAGGTCGTGATGGTAAAAACATGCAGATATAACTAAAACATAAATACACATTGGAATTCAGTTCGGATATGTTTTATAATACTTTAGATAGAATATTTCATCCCTCTCTCCAAAATATTCCAATTTTTTCCCAGACTGATACTAAGACCTAATAAAATATTATGTTTTACAAACATTAAATTATATAAATGTAGAACACGCACAGAGAGCGTTTCGCGCATATCCTCAGGGAACTCTGGCAGCCGATCCACAGTGCCATCGCGACAACACACGTCCCAATTGTCCACGTCTTCTAACTCCCCGCAATCCTCTATCACACACTCCTGGAAATATATAAAAAAACATACTGGAACTTATCACCACAATAAAGTCATAAGAATGTAAGATTGATTGCAATCAAAGAAAAAAAAGTGTCAAATACAGCAGATGTGTGTGAGAGAAAGAGAAAGTAACGAGATCCAATGACAAGTTACAGAGAAATTTCATTACTATCAACCCCTTTATCATTCCACTATTGAACACGGTTCTCCTCTCAGAGCAACGGGTATAGTCATAGTTTGCCACAGTTGCCAAGTGCAGTTTGCCTAACTTCACATGCCCAACAAAATATTAATCAGAATCCTATGGTGTGTGTTTACTTACTGTTTTTCTTAACCCTTGAAACAATTTTGGACTCACAATTGATCTGACCCAAGATCAATTCAATACCACTAGGCAATGACTGTTGAAGGAAGTTAAGTAACAAAATAACATCTGTATGTGAATAGTATGAGAGCTTCAAATAATATTTTTTCACAAGGGTTTGATTACTACAACAGAAATTTTGCTCTCCATTGTGTCACAGTGCCCAAACTCGTGGTGTCAACTAACCACAGTGGGTCGCCCGTCATCATTGGTCCGTTGCACCTCGTCCAGCACGCCGGCGCCGCCCAGTACGCGACCGAACACCACGTTGGTGCCGTCCAGGTGCGGGCAGTGCACGCTCGTCACGCAGAACTGCGAGCCGTTAGTATTCGGACACCCTTTATTCGCCATTGACAACACGCCTTCATCGTGCTGAAATATATTGAAATATTATTGGGTTTCAGAACTTCATTTGTCATGGCGAGGATGTCCCATATATGACAAATGAAAGTAAATTATTTCAATTTTACCAGTATGTTACACTTTTACAAGTAATATTATGTATATTAAAAGAAAATAGCAATGTACAATGGAGCCTAAATACTAAGTACACCCCTGTACCTCTTAATTTAATGTGTTTTTTTCTTCCTTATTTATTTATTCTTTATTGTACACCAAAGCCCATACTTAAAAGAGAATGCCTAATGACTATCTCCATCAGTCAAGTGTCAACTATTACAGGATAGTAAAAATGTATGTCTTACACAAGAATAAATAAATATATATTCATTAAAAAAACTTACAGGTCTCAAGAAACTTTATGAATCAACTGTTGTATTTATTTTGGTTTATTGTATTTAAAAAAGATAAAAAGAATATATTATAATACCCATCCGATGTGTACTCTGTTGTACACCTAATTTCTCATCTTTTGACTCTGTTGGAAACAAATTTCTTCTTAGAGTGAGAAAAGTTAAGGCCATGGTCCAAATTAATTATCAAACAATATTTGTCACAACAGATCCCTAATAGAGGAAGCAGATCAGGCATGACAAACAGGCTGACAAACCTGATATGTTTCTTCTATCTTCATTATTCACACTCATTATTCAATATTGCTAAGACTAACATATCATGACAATTTTTAACCCTTGATTCCTGAAAAAATCTATTACCTCCAAAATAAAATTTTCATCTTCAAATGTTGGTCCATAAATACTTTCACCGCCAGAACCATCTCCGTGGATTATGTCACCACCTTGCACCATAAATTGTGACATGGCTGGAACCACACATATATTTTATTGTAACTTCAATATATCGGCAGTTACATTTTGCAATCACTAAAGCAATGAGAGAGTGGGGCAATTTGCTCACCTTTATGGAATCGAACTCCTTTATAATGAAGAGGTTTTCCATAAACACCTATTCCCTTCTCGCCCGTACATAGAGCTCGGAAGTTCTCCGCTGTTTTAGGCACTACATCTGCTCTGAGCTCAATTACCATGCGGCCAGCTGGTAACAAAATAGTCATAGTTAATTTTAGTCATCTTCAGCCTGCCTTTGTGATGTTTTTGTTCATAGTATTCACACAGGGCATGCAAGTTGCATAACTAATTATAAGTTATTATAAATAGATAGTAAAGAAAAATATATCATTCAAACTTTTTATTATTATTTTTTTAGTCTAAGATCTCATAATGTGTAGATTGAAGGCACAGTCTGGTGAACTCTTAGTGGTGGTGAACAAACAGGGGATAGAAGGGCAACTCATCCTAGGTCTCTAGTTCTGGAGTTGTGAGGTCCTCCTTATATCTACAAATTCCCTTAATCAAATACTAATAGAGACATGTTAAGAACCTATCTAACATGTGGTTTGGAATACGAAGTTCCGTAGATAGAAACAAGTACAGCCTGTTTACAATTTTTAAATGAAAATTGCTTTTACTGCTAATAGTAAACATTTTACAAATAAATTTAAAGTAAAGGCGGAGAGCATCAAATGCCAAATATCTGACTTGCAGAATTGATATGATACTTTTACATGCATTTATCTCTTCATACACGACAATATTAAGGGATAACACATTAGCTAATTGACTGACTTACATTCAAGATTATAATATTAAAGTATTGTATTTGATAAATAACGTGTCGTTCCGTCTACAATGTTTCACGACCTCGAACCAATAAAGCGAATATCAAATCGTCATTCCAAACGTAATTCAAAGTTATACCATACCTACTACGCATCAAATCGTCTACGATTTAAATGAAGCACCGAATATTATATGTGAAAATATATATTTGTACACATAAAATTAAATAACTATGTACATAGTAGGATACTAACCTTTTTCTCCGTCAATAGCTATATCTAAGAAAACTAAGGGATTCTTTTTCTTCGTTTCTGTTGTTGATATCATTTTCGTATGTCTCTTTACAAATTCGGTCTTGAATAATAAACAAATTCCCGCACAGCAGTTTATTCATTCCTCACATCATTATTTCCCTTGATTATGAAAATGATTACCGAATTTAACAAAATAAAAACAAATAAATATTAAAACACCTACCCCATTTGCATTGCAGACTGATTTTTTTCTAATTAGAATCTTCTATTACTGTGACATAAGATTCGTTTGTTGCCATTATATTTTGATTATTTTAATGTTATGCTGGAATTGTACCCGGTGTATGGCAATAAGCTCACCACCTATTCCATGGCACTTAAACATAACTGGTGAAACGCGGGAGTGCACTGCACTCCTCTGCCTACCCCTTCAGGGAACACAGTCGTGTAATTTTTTTTACGTAAGAAACGTAATTTCACGCCTGTTATCCCTGAAGAGGTAGGCAGAGGAGTGTAGAACACTCCCACGTTTCACCAGTTACGTTTACGTCCCACTATGGAATAGGTGGT